>CAOLHI010003768.1:0-155571 GCA_948474755.1 Ctenosaura bakeri | reverse complement strand
CCAAGCAAACTGCAAGCCACGCTGACAGATTTAAATAGCCATTGAAAATAGGTATTACTCATCATTGTTCTGTTTCCTTAATCTAGCCAAAGTGGCTTCCCTCTGAGCTGTTCATTTCAGTCTCCTCCATGATTGGAGGCTAAGAGGCACAGGTGAATGTAAGTCCTCTAAATCGCTGCTGGTTCTTTGTCCCTCTGGGGCTGGCTGGGGCAACTCTGCCTCCGCTTGTCTTTCAACTGGTGGGGATGTTTGCAAGCTGGGTTGGTCAATCACTGGCTCTGTTCCTGGCGTAATCAGTTAATCATAGAATCATAGAAATGTAGAGTTGGGAGAGACCCCAGGGGCCATCCAGCCCAACCCTCTGCCATGCAGGAACACCCTCAAAGCACTCCCGACAGATGGCCATCCAGCCTCTGCTTAAAAACCTCCAAGGAAGGAGACTCTACTCCACTCCATGGAGGCAGCAGATTCCACTGCCGGACAGCCCTGACTGTCAGGAAGTTCTTCCTGAGGTTCAGGTGGAATCTCCTTTCCTGCAGCTTGAATCCATTGCTCCTTGTCCTGGTCTCTGGAGCAGCAGAAAATAAGCCCTTTCCTTCCTCTACATGGCATCCCTTCAAATATTTAAACATGGCTATCATGTCCCCTCGTAACCTTCTCTTCTGCAGACTAAACATACCCAGCTCTCTAAGTCTATTGTTTGCCGCCTCGATCCATGTGGAGAGGCGGGATACAAATAAATTTATTATTATTATTATTATTATTATTATTATTATTATTATTATTATTATTATTATTTTTGGGTTCCAGGCCCCTCATCAACTTCAGCACCATCATCTATCACACTCTCAGCCCCAGAAAACTCTGTGATAGATTCGCCTTAGAGCCGCTATAAGTCAGAAATGACTTGAAGGCACACAACAACAACAACAACAACAACAACAACAATCCTGGGATTATTGAAAATGTCAAGGAAGTCTTGCGCCACCTTCCTGGTTTGGAACAAGTCATTCATAAGTCCAAACACAAGGTGGCAGTGCTCTCCAGTGCCCAAGAGATCTGTGACACCTTGAAGACAAGCAAATTTGTTTTTTTAATTATTTTTAATTATTTACAATATTTATACCCTGATCATCAGCCACAAAGGTTCTCAGAGTGGCTTAAAATTGTTAATTGGATAGTTCCCATGCCCTCAGGCTTACAATCTAAATAAGGCACAACATATAAGGAAAAGGGGACTGCAGGCAGCAGGGAATTAAGTCTAGCAGATCTTGTTTCTTCTTCTCTCCCTCCAAGGGCAGGGCAGTCACAGCTGGGATGCAGGGAGGGCTTTTTATCTGTTCTAGAATAAACTTGCATGAACTCGACCCCACTGCATCAGTAGCATGTTGTTATCCATAGCTTTCCAGAATTTGTGTGCGCGCCAAAAGCAACACTTGGAAAAGATCATTTCGGATCCTCTCTTTTAGTGTATTTCTCATAATCTCACAAATATTTTGGCTGTTCAGGCTCTGTATTGGGTTGTGAGTCTTTCTTTCTTTCTTTCTTTCTTTTTTTGTCCTCTCACACAGAAGTTCAGGCATATTTGAGTATGTGTATTCCCTAATATATGCATTTTCTTATAGAATCATAGAATCATAGAAATCTAGAGTTGGAAGAGACCCCAGGGGCCATCCAGTCCAACCCCCTGCCATGCAGGAACACCCTCAAATCAATCCCGACAGATGGCCATCAAACCTCTGCTTAAAAACCTCCAAGGAAGGAGACTCCACTACACTCCAAGGCAGCAGATTCCACTGCCAGACAGCCCTGACTGTCGGGAAGTTCTTCCTGAGGTTCAGGTGGAATCTCCTTTCCTGCAGCTTGAATCCATTGCTCCTTGTCCTGGTCTCTGGAGCAGCAGAAAACAAGCCCTCTCCCTCCTCTACATGGCATCCCCTCAAATATTTAAACATGGCTCTCATGTCCCCTCTTAACCTTCTCTTCTGCAGACTAAACATACCCAGCTCTCTAAGCCTATCCTCATAGGGCTTCATGGCTTCCAGGCCTCTCACCATTTTGGTCGCCCTCCTCTGGACTTGCTCCAGCTTGTCAATATCCTTCTTGAATTGGGGTGCCCAGAACTGGACACAGGATTCAAGATGGGGTCTAACCAAAGCAGAGAAGAGTGGTACCAGTACCTCCCTCGATCTGGACACCATACTCCTATTGATGCAGCCCAGAATTGCATTGGCTTTCTTGGCTGCCGCATCACACTGCTGACTCATGTTCAGCTTGTGGTCTATGAAGACTCCTAGATCCCTTTCACACGTACTGCTATCCAGCCACGTGTCCCCCATCCTATATTTGTGGATTCCATTATTTCTGCCTAAGTGTAGGACCTTACATTTCTCTCTGTTGAATTTCATTTTGTTCGCCCTGGCCCAGCTCTCCAGTCTATCCAGGTCATTTTGAATTTTGATCCTGTCCTCTGGCGTATTAGCAACCCCTCCCAATTTGGTGTCATCTGCAAATTTGATGAGCATGCCCTCTATTCCTTTATCCAAGTCATTGATGAAGATATTGAACAGCACTGTTGTGCTTGCCTTAATAATATGCATTTGTACACATTTTCCTCATTGCCCAAAGCATACTTGTAGCATCTTTCAAATATATGCATTTTTAGCAGCGCTCATTTGTTTGCGTATAATTTGAAAAGAAAAGGTAGGGAAAGAGAATCTGATGCTTGTGATTTCCTTCTGGAGACAGGAAGCCAAAAGACACATAGTGGTTAATCATTAGGTTTGTAGACCACAAATTGGTTAACTTTGTTTTTAAAAATCTCAGTTAATGCAAAAGAGAAAAAAAATTATCTCTAGAATTCAGACCACAAGTCTTCTCTTTTCCAGTTCTTTTTGATTCTACAGCAGTACATTCAAAATATCAGTGATACTTGAATAAAACAGTGCCAGGGTGAACGGTGGCTTGTTAGATGCAGGTTCCTTCACAAAAGGATTTGGAGACAAGCAATGGGCTCCTCCACAGCAATAAAGAGATGGAGTCAATAAACAGCTGGCGAGACAGAGTAGCTTGCTTTGGCCTTTTTCACATGGGGTTTTTAAAGCTTCCCAGTTCGTCCTTGGTCGGGTGCCTTTTACACGTTAGAGAGCATTAAACTTTTTGCATTCTCACACCAATCTGAGCGGGGGCGCCACCAATCTGCATTTCCGCGCACTTTTCAAAGACCGGATAAAATGTGGTCTTTTCCTCCAATCCGCGCTCGACGTTTTCATGAGAAAGCAGCGGTGCGTCCTGATTCGTGCGGGCGATCAAGAGAGGGAGGGATCAAGGCGTGGTCAGCAGAAGCCACAGGACCGCCCCCAGCAATATTCAAGCGCTCCTAACAAGGCTGCAATTGCTGTCATAAACGGGGCAAGGAGCCCAGCTATTTCCCTCAACTGCTCGTTCGCCATACTCAAAACAGCAAAAAGAGAGCGGGCAGGAAAAGTTTTTGTCAAAAGTTTCCGTGGCGCTTCAGCAGGCGCGGGGGAGGGGGTGGATCCCGGGAGGGTGCGAGGGGACGCACGTGCGTTTTGGCGTCATTGATGACGCCCAAACTTTTACCTTTTGAAAAAGGGCACCGCCAATCAAACGCTAGGTAGGGCGGGGAAAGGACAACGTTGGGAGGGGCTATGGCCGCACTGTGTGAATGCGATAATGCTCGCCTAGCCTCTTGTCGATAGAGCCATGAGAAACGACAAAAGTTCGGCACGTTTTAGAGGGGATTGGGGAAAAGCCTGCCTGGATCGCGGTGGGAAGATTTCAGAGCCCCGTGTGAAAAGGGCCATTGTTTCTCCCCAGGAACATGTGCCCACAGCCGTCTAACCCGACAGACAGGATGAAAAGAAACTCAGAAATATTGAGCAGTCAGGAAAAAAAGAGATTTTAAGTGGATGGCCCCAGTCATGGCTGCCATCCCACGTTACTGAAAAAGAAGTGATGAGCAACGGAAAGAGAGGCAGAAGCAGAGAACGAGAGAGAGAGAATCATTCATCAAGTCTATCTGGAAATGTGCGATCCCAACATCACATTTGACAAAATAAATTGTTTAAGGACGTCTAGCTCTTCTTGACAGCTGTTCCATGGGAAGCAATCTGCTGAGTGAAGAGTCCAAATAATGCGGCAACACTTCCTCTATTGTATTGCTTTAAAAAATGGATCCCCCCCCCCAAATGTGGATGGAAAGGTATCAGCTCCCTCTTTACATAGGATCTTACCAACAGTTCTGAAACACTTATGTGGAATTCAAACACACATCCAGAACTACTCTGAAGCAAAATTAAAAACACTGTTATGTATCAGGCAGGGGATTCACTCAGAGGATCAATGCATGTTAGAGTTGTAAAGGACCTTAGAGGTCATCTAGCCCAGTTCCATACTCAGGGAAAGAATGTGGAACTACAGCATTCATGTTGGCCATTCCAGCAATAGTTAAACACTTGTAAAGGTAGAGAGATCACCTCCAGTTTCTAAGACAGTCCTAAAAGCAGTCTGCTGTCCTCTCAAAAGTTTCACACCAATAATATATTTCCTCCAACAGTTAGCTGAATTCTGATTTCTTGCAATTTCCTACATTGGTTTTAGTCCTATAGAGCAACAGAGCTTCTCCATCTCTTACACTAGTAGTTCTTAACCTTTTCCTTACCAGGGACCCCCTTTAAATATCTTTTGTTTCCAGGAACCCCCACAAGACTAAACTCAAGATTTAAAACCCTAAAATGCATTAAATATTTATTTAAAATTGCTCATCAAGGGTCTTCAAATTGGGAAAGAAGGGAGAAATAAGTAAATGCATGCACTCCTATTATAATATTTGTATTGGAATGATTTCATACAAATTTTAAATAACAACAACAACACCTAAGCATGAAAACATGGTCTGTTATCACTTGTTAATTTTAAGTAATTAATTAAAGAGAAGGCTGCCAGCCAGCCAGTCAGTGATTGTCCTTCTCTCATTCCCTCTCTCCCTTTGTCTTGGTGTCCTTTCCTCTTGATGAAGAAGGCAATAAGGGAGGAGGTTGTTGCAATGTTTCTGATAGTAGATTGGATGTCTGGAAAAAAGGGGAAGGACAGAGAGAAAGAAAAGGGCAAATGCTGGCTGGCTGGCTGGCTGTTCCACTGTCACTCAGTTGCTCAGTCCGGCTCCTGCCCACAAGAGAACGATATCCTCAACAGAGCATGGCAGCCAGCTCTGAAAAAGGATAGCAGAGAGAAACAGGAACAAATGAGAAGAGGGGGTGCTGCTGCAGCAGATGCCATCCTCTGGTAACAAACTGGAAGTTGGAGTGATGGATCACCATTGACAAAATAAGCTGCCACTTGATTCAGGCAAAAGACACACACAGCTTCTGAAAGGAAATGAGGAGGTGCACTTGGGGTCTTTTATGGAGAGGTCGCTTCAACTCTCTTTTTTGCATTTTTCCCTCTCTCCCTCCTTCACCCATTTCAGGTCCCTCCCCCGGATGAAGAAGGCAAAAAGAGGTGTTACCCTGTATTCTGGGGGTCCCGGGAGGGATGCCCAAATAACCAAATATAAGCACAAGATGGGGAAATTAACTGGAGCACTCTCTCAAGCTAGCAAGAGGCAGGGTAACTTAGCAGGGATCTTGCAACCCTATGTATACGGGGTCAGGTCAGAAGAGCAGTCAGACAAGTTTAAACAGTAAATTAATAACTTTATTAAAGATCAAACAACAAATAAGACACCACATGCACACAGCTAACTAGAAATTGGAATGAGAGTTTCGGGGGGAAACAGGTGATACGACACCTTATCTCGTAGTCCTGGAGAGAAGTGGAGGTTGCAGGGAAGGAAGCTCAGCGCGGTTTGCTGAGGGATGCTCGCTGGGCAAAACGGCACCAAGGCGATCTGGAACTCGGGAGCGATCCGAGGAGGACTCAGAATCGGGGAATTTTTATAGGGTGGATTGTGCCTACGGGCCATGCCATACTTGGTGAGAACAATACAAGTTTGGAGCGGGACAAAAGCGTTGGGAAAAGTCAAGTTTTACATGATTAGCTTAGCACAGGTATAACAATAGTGTAGCCAGTATGCAAATGGCTCAGCATTGTACATGGGCCGGCTCGAGGCCGAGCATCTTTGTGTAAAGTCGCCCTTAAGCAAGGTGTGTCTGCAAAAGAGGTCCCTGAAGCAACGGAGTGGCGTTAATCTGCCTGCCTAAGTGGGGATTGGAATGTCCAACCATTTACCAGCCGCGCCTGTTTACGTGCTTGTCCGGTGGCCTTGCAAACACATGGAGCAGGGTGGCAGAGAAAGGTCAACTGAAGGCCAAATAAGTTTGATATCAAAAGGAGATATCTAGTGCTATCACCAGGTATGTCTGAACCATAGTAACAGAGGTGCGTGGGAGCATTTCTCATAGTGGATTGGACTGTTGTCAGCTGGAAAGGAGGGAAGGGAACAAGAGAGAAAACAGCAAATTTTGACTGGCTGGCTGTCAGCTCTGGTGTCATTCAATGGCTCAGTTTGCCTCCTCCTCCTCATAGCAGAGCAGCCACTTGACAGGTAGCATACAGGCCCAGCCAACCTACTTGCCTCCCTATGCCTTGGTTCCTCTCACGTGGGGAGGAGACTGGCTGAGGAGCCATGCTCCTCTGTACATGCTCTAGTTTCACAGCGACCTTAAAGTGTAGCCATCAGAACTGGATGTAGGAGTGCTCCTGCACAATAATATCAAGGATGTTTGCTGCTGCTGTTGTGTGCTTATAAGATTATTCCAACTTATGGTGATCCTCTCCTTGGGTTTTCTCAACCAGATTTCTTCAGAGGAAGTTTGCCATTGCTTTCTTCTGAAGGTGAGATGATATGACTAGGTCACCCAGTCCAGTGCACAAATCATTATTCCACATTGGCTCTAAAAATATGACAACTCTCTCATGCGGTTTTCTCAGCAAGGTTTCTGCAAAGGAGAGTTGCCACTGCCTTCCTGTCAAGCAGAAAGAATGTGATTTTGCCCACGGTCACCCACTGGAATCCCACAACTTGAGTGAGGATCATAGCTATTTTTCATGCTACTTGAACTGCCAGTGCCACAGCCTATGCCAGTGGTTCTCAACCTTCCTAATGCCGCGACCCTTTAATACAGTTCCTCATGTTGTGGTGACCCCCAACCATAAAATTATTTGTTTATTATTTACAATGCCTCCCCCCCACAAAGGCTGCCTCGCCGGCCAGGAACAGAAAGGCAGGCATGGAAGGAAAGAGGAGCCATGCGTCTCCCCCAGGAAAAAACTC
This sequence comes from Ctenosaura bakeri, assembly GCA_948474755.1. NCBI lineage: Eukaryota > Metazoa > Chordata > Lepidosauria > Squamata > Iguanidae > Ctenosaura > Ctenosaura bakeri. The sequence goes on along the minus strand of CAOLHI010003768.1, from coordinate 148,274 downwards.
CGAGAACCCCCCCAGGCTCTGCTTCTGCTTCGCTCTCATTTCCGCTGGGGGGGGCAGTGTGGGAAAAGTTTCCAGAGTGTCGATCCTGACTGGGTTGGGGAGCAACCCCAGCACCTTTGTCTTTTGCGCCAGGCGCAGCTCGCCCCCACAGAAAAGCGGTGCCTTGTGGCCCCCCAGTCCTTCTGCAGCACCCCCTTTGTGGCGAGTGGGGCAGGGGCCATGGCGAGGAGGGGGCCTGCCCCTTGTGCTGCCGCCCCCCCCCAAGCTGGCCTGTCAGACGGGAGGTTCTCCCAGTAGCAGAGAAGGGGAGCAATTTCAGTCCCTTCTGAACAGGGGGCAGGACGACACGAGCATGTGGCTCGCACTTGCGCACCACCACCGAGGAGGGAATGGAGCCTAAGACCATCGGAAATACGGATTTTCCGATGGTCTTAGGCAACCCCCGTGAAAGGGTCATTCGACCCCCAAAGGGGTCGTGACCCACAGGTTGAGAACTGCTGGCCTATGCAGTCCTTGTCTTGGAAGTCTGACAAGGTTCTTGGAACTATCTGCTAAAGAACCCCACCACATCCTCTAAACTACAGCACTTTGTTGTTGTGTGCCTTCAAGTTATTTCCAACATACGATGATCCTCAGGTGGGCCAATTACAGGGTTTTCTGGGGCTCAGAGTGTGTGTGGGCTCAAAGTCACCCAGTGGGCGTCCACAGCTGAGCCTGGAATTGAAACCTGGTCTCCAGGGTCATGGTCATAGTCACAGATTCATAGAATAATAGAATTGCAGAATTGGAAGAGACCACAGGGGCCATCTAGTCCAACCTCATTCTGCCATGGAGGAAGACACCATCAAAGCATTCCCAACAGACGGCCATCCATCTCTCTTAAAAAGCTTCCAAAGAAGATGACTCCACCACGCTCTGAGGCAGTGTATTCCCCTATCAAACTGCTCTTATTGTTAGGAAGTTCTTCCTAATCTTTAGATGGAATCTCTTTTCCTGAAGTTTGAAGCCATTGCAGTTCTGGGCTCTGGAGCAGCAGAAAACAAAACTTGCTCCACACTCCATATGACATTCTTGGCTATCATGTCCCCTCTTTAACCTTCTCTTCTCCAGACTAAACGTACCCAGCTCCCTAAGCCTCTCCCCATAGGGCTTCATGGTTTCCAGCCCTTCGACCATTTTGGTGGCCCTCCTCTGGACATGTTCCATAGCATGTCCCATGTTCCATGACTTGTTCCATAGCCTTCTTGAACTGTGGTGCCAGATCTGGACCCAGGATTCCAGGTGGAGTCTGACTGAACCACAATAGAGTGATACTATTGCTTCCCTTGACCTAGTCGCTCTGCTCCCAGTGATGCAGCCCAGAATCGCATTTGAGTTTAATAACAACAACAACAACAACAACAATAATAACAATAAAATTTATTTATATCCCGCCTCTCCCGACGGATCGAGGCGGTCCTACAACAGTATATCAAATACATTAAAAGCAATTAAAACATAACCCATCCTCCCCACCCACCAACCCATCTAAAACCAACCCCCTAAAACACATTAACTATTAAGAACAGTTAATAGAACTATTAAGAATAGTTAAGAACGATTAAGAACTATTAATTGACGCCCAGATCACTACACTACGCTGGCTCTCGCACTAGAGCCCCCGAACAGCAGTTGCTACAAACAAGAGGAGCCATTTCCACACTGGATTGTTATAGCGCTATCATTCCACTTTCAACCTCCTATGGAATCCTGGGGTTTGTAGTTTCCTGAGGCCCAAGAGCTCTCTGGCTGAGAATTCTGAAGGCCCCTCCCGAAACTGCAAACCCCAGGATTCCAAAGGAGGTTGAAAGTGGAATCATAGCGCTATAATAGTCTAGTGCGGAAATGGCCAAGGAGGTGTATACAAGTGGTGGAATTCTGGCAGTTGTGCTCCCCCACACTTTTTCCCCAAGGCCTGGTGTGTTCTAGCAAAAACAATAAAGGGGCTAGCCATAGCCAGAAAAAGCCACATTCCTTCTGGCTTTTAACTTCGGCCATTTCCGCACTGGACTGTTATAGCGCTATGATTCCACTTTCAACCTCCTATGGATTCCTGGGGTTTGTAGTTTCCTGAGGCCCAAGAGCTCCCTGGCTGAGAATTCTGAAGGCCCCTCCCTCAACGGCAAACCCCAGGATTCCAGAGGAGGTTGAAAGTGGAATCATAGCGCTATAAACAGTATAGTGCGGAAAAGGCGTTTTCAATTTTGCTCTGCTGGTGAAAGAGGATCCTTTGGACTACATTGGGCAGCCTGAGACCAGGCCCCTCTCGGCGTTTAGGCGGTTGCCTGGATACCAGGAATCCTAGGCCTCCCTCTCCTTTCCCTCCCGCTCTCCCCTCTATGGTAGCCTGGAGCCGAGACTGATAGGATCCGCGCCGTGCGTCGCTCTAGCCTTCCGCCGTGATATCTGTGGTACGTCGCCATATCCCCCGAGTGAGCGTGTGGTGCGGTTGCTGTTGCCGCCTCTACCTCCGAAGTGTTTTGTGACTGAGAGAAAGAGAAAAGAGGCGAAGCTGGAGGGCGCCGCGCGAGATACGGAGAGGATTGGGCCTCGGCGGCCGCCGTCGTCGTCGTCCTTCCCTGCAGGCCTTCTCCTGCCGCCCGCCGGAGCCCTCGCCGGCCCCCGGCCCTCCCCGGCCCCCGGCCCTCCCTCAGTCCGCCGGCGCGACCGTGAAGCCCGGGAGGGACCCCTTCGCTCGCTTGCCTGCCTGCCTGCCGTCCCGCCTTCCCTCCCTCCCGCCTCCTCCGCCCCTCTTGGGTGGTTTGTGAGTTTTTTTCACCTCAGGCGATGGGCCTCCCCGGGGGCCGCCGGAGGCGGGGGCGGCGAAGGAGTGCGAGAGGCCGTGCGCCAACGGGGGCCGCTGCCAGCCCAGCACCGGCCAGTGCGAGTGCCGGCCCGGCTGGGTCGGGGACCAGTGCCAGCACTGCGGGGGCCGCTTCCGGTGGGTGAGGGGCCGCTCGGGGGGCGCCGGGCGGGCAGCCGCCCCCCTCTCCCGCCCGGCCCACCTGGCAGGGGTGGCGGGAGGCGGCGGCGAGGGGGGCGGTGACCCCGGGGGGAAGGGGGGAGGCCGGGGGCCCCGGGAAAGAGCGGGGGAAGCGCTGAGGGGGGGTCTGAACGAGGGGCGGGGGCGTGAGAGCTGAGAGCTCGGCGGGGGGGCGAGGAGGGAGGTGGTCGGCCTGTGTGTTCAGGTTGACGCATTTGGCAGCCCCGGCCGTCTCCTTTGTGTCCCTTTACAGGTTGCCACGGGGGCCCTATAAGTAAATGGCAATAATAATAATAATAATAATAATTATAACAGGACAAAAATGGAGTAGCTCTTGCTGGTCCAGAGTGCCTTACTTGGAGGGGAAGAAGGGAGGGAGGGAAGGAAGGCAGGGGCGTTGGGGAGAAGGCGGGTGGGAGGGAGGGAGGGAGGGAGGGAGGGTGGCTGGCTGGGCTCCCACTGTGGCTCACTCGGCCAGGGGGCCAACTGGATGGCCAGCCCGCTGTCCCGCCTGGCCCACCTCACAGGGTTGGTGGGAGGAGGAGGCACTGAGGAAGACCCTGAGCCCTGGAGGAGGAAGGACAGGAGGTCAGTGGCCTCTAAAAAGAATGAATAGAAAATGCTCAGGGATCTGAAGCAGCAGAGGAGTGTGACAGTCTGGAAGAACGTGGGAGCAGAGAGTCGGGTGGTGAAGACATTGTTAGAGTGAGTGTGTATGTATCTGTGTGTTCAGTTTTACACATTTGGCAGTGCTGGCTGTTTTATTTGTTTTGCTTTGCAAAGTGCCATGTGCATTCATGGTGCTATATAAATAAATGATATCATCTTCATTGAAAGAATGAAGCATGTTTTGGTGGTTTAGAGTGCATTGCATGGAGGGCAAGAAGGGAAGGAAGGTGTTCGACCACCTCTCATCAATTGTCGTTTTGTTTTCAATTTTGTTTTTAATCTGTCTTAATAATTAATGTGTTTTAGGGGGATAGAAGGGTTGGTAGGTGGGGAGGATGGGGTATATTTTAATGTTTAAATGTATTTATATATTCCTGTAATGCCGCCTCAATCCACTGGGAGAGGCGGGATAAAAATAAATTTTATTATATTATTATTATTAAGGAAGGAAGGCAGGGACATAGGGGAGAGGTCTGCTTTGGTGAGAGCAGGGGCAGTGGGCTTCAAGGTGTGGCCCACTCAACCAGAAGGCTGACTGGACAGCCATTCTTCTGTTCAGCCTGACCAGCCTCACAAGGTTGTTGTTTGGAGAAGAAGGTAAGGGGGAACATGAGCCCTGTGGAGGAAGAGTGAGATAGAACAGGCTCTAAAAGTGCTCAAGGATGCAAATGGAAAGGGAAAGAAGAAACTCTGGAAGATTAGGGAAGCAGCAAATTGAAGGAGCAAAGATGTTGTTGGGGTGTATGTTGTACGTCTTTGGCAGTACTAGCTGTCTTTTTTTATTTATTTTGCAAAGTACCGTATACGCTGATGGTGCTATTTAAATGAATATAATATTATTAACATAATGAAACATGTCATGATGCTTCCAAGTGCATTATTTGTAATTGTTATTTGTAATTTTCTGCTTTGTAGACCAATATTATATGAATCTTATAGTTGGTGGGTCAAGATTAGAGGTAAACTGTGATCTCTATAAATATCTTGAAAATGAAAATCACAGATTAGAAATTGATCCCAAAAAATCCTCGTTTGCCAATAAAATACATTCTGTTGCGCATTTATCACAGCTTCAAAGAAGAAACAATGGTATCTCTTCTTCGTTAAAGATTCCATGCGGCCCTAGTGGTGCTTCTGACTTTCCAGGGGTGAACAGATAAGTGGCACTATAATGCCTCTGTTTCCTGAGAACCTGTAGAACAGATGCGAGAGAACTCCTACCTGAGCTTGTCATTCAAAGAGAGGCTGAGACTGCCTTTCTATGGGGTGAGAGCTTTTCTGAATTTGGGCAAGCAATAGGGAGTGAAAGTGATAGGCTTGGTTTGCATAGGCACCTAGTGAGGTAGATGCTAGTCTGCAGAAATTCATAGAGTGATAAATATGTTAATTCTTTATTTGCCACAAGACTATTGTACGGCGGGAGTGGATAAATCCAGATTTTGGCAGTAAATGCAGGTCATTTATACTAGATGGACAAGAATTTCTAATTCTCAGAAGGGAATTTGTATAAGGAATGATTCTAAACTCTGTTTAGATTAGTACTCAAATTCCTGTATTCAAGTGACTTTCATTCTAAATGTCTGCCTTCCACATCAGGCTGTAGATGGTAGATTTCTTGGTTTTAGTGGGACTGGAGCAAGATGTGTTTGTTATTTATAGATGCAAAACAGAATAGATACAGACAAAGAAAGCCATCTCGGTGGGTTCTAATTGCTATAAGGTAGCATATGATTGAGCACAACTGTGACCTTTGAAAGTCAGCCATGATCTTTGAGGCAGAAATCTCTGGTCTGTATAATGTGTGTAAATTAATGCTCAGGTTTGCTCAGGTAAAGCACGAATGAAGAATGTTCTTTTTCTAGCCCTTGTTCTTTTCACTTTTGCTGTGTCTTGTGTATGACTGCAGTAATCAAAGTGAGCCCAACCAGTGGTCTTCATCCAGTCCATTTTTCTTTCCCTCACTTTAGATAACGTTAGGATAAAACTCAGTGCAGGAATGGGCAGTGTGGCTGTCCAGATGTTGTTGGATTGCAGCTCACATAATCCCTTACCTCTTGCTGTTATGGCCAAGGCTGATAGGAACTGCAGTCCAACAACATTTGAAGGGATATGTTTTACCCCTCCCTGGTTTAGTGGCTTAAGGAGTTGGGCAAAGCAAGGTACGGGCAACCCACTGCACTTCTGAAGAGGCAGTGCCAATTTGCCATTGTTCTTTCAGTTTCCTTGGCAGGTTTTGGTTCAGTTTAGTGCTTCCACGTACACTCATGTCTCCTCAAAGATTCTTAAGGTCTGTTTACAGTCTGTATATGGTTTATCCCAATCTGTTGCAATGTGGGTGTTCTTGGTCATGTTATGTGGTTTTGTTACCGTGAATGGCTTGCTTTTAGTCTTATTAGCTGCTTTTTAATTTTTGGGAAATCCTGTCTTCAGGTGCACTGTAATAAAATCAGTGGTGCTTTCCCTTTCAATCACGCTTGCTTATTCCCTCCACAAAGCCAGTATGTGAACAGTCCCTGAACAGAAATAATTCATGTTTGAAAACTGCTCTGCACTTACTGTCATAAAAGAATTGCCTTGAGGCAATTGGACTAGGAAGAGCTGTATCCATTAATACGTTAGTGCAGAAGTGACACCCATCAGTGCTTTCCCAAGGAACTGTTTTTAATACATATGAACTCCTCCGTGAACCATCTGGGCTCTTCAGTTGACTGTGCAAAATACTCTCTTGAAAGTCAACATCTTTAAATGGTTGTCCATGGTTACTGTATTTTGTCAAGAAGTACTGCTGCAAAGAGACCTTAGTCTACGTGATTAAGATTCCGTATGAGGTCTGCAGGTATCTTTGAACTGTTTTGTGACTTCTGAATGAGCTGTGGCGTGCACAGAAATAAAGAACTTACTAAAATTATGTTTTCTTTTTACACAAACCCGCTTAAGGAGTTAATTTAGGGAATGTGCATGTTGGATTTGAAGCTAGCCCCAGGAAATGCTTCAGCTTTATTTAGGACTGGTATTCCTGAATAAAGCTAATTCTGAGAAACAGGAACAAATTTTTTCTAGTCCAGCAACCTGGAAAGCAGACAGTTCGTCTTGTGCATAATTCTGCCTGTGTTAAAAGAGTTTCTCAGGTTTCTCCCCACTTAGTAATGAAATTGGCCTTTATTTCCACAGGGGATACTGGTATCATGCTATTTGCCTGAATGTATGTTGCCTCCAATCTTGGAGGGAGTATGCTTCTTAATTACAGAGCCAGGATGGAGTAGTGAGTTAAGCACTGTATTACAGACCCTGGAGACCAGGGTTTGATTCCCCACTCAGCCTCCCACTCAGATTCCCCACCCCACTGGGTGACCTTAGAGGCATCACACACTCTCAGCCCTGGAAAACCCCATGATAAGTCTATCTTAGGGTCACCATAAGTAGGAAATGACTTGACGGTGCACACAACAACAGTGCTGCTGAATGCCAGTTGCTGTAGCTGCTGTAGGAGGAGAGAAGGCTGGAGTAGAAGCCTCTTGTCAAATTCTGCACATGTCCTGTTGTGAACATGGGAGTTTCCATTGCCGCTTTGCTACTAGTGGAACTGCAATAGTGGTACTCTGCACTTGTCAGATCTCCTGTTGTATGCAGCCGTTACAAGTTTCTGTCAGCTCAGATGCATCCCTTCTCTTTGCCCTTGAATAAAATGGCATCTCTGTAAGTAAAATAACGACAACAACACAGTAATGAGTTGTGCTCTTCTTCACTGGAGGATTTTTAACAAAGGTTGAATGGCTTCCTCTCAGGGGTGTTTTAACTGTGGATTCCTATATGCTGGGGCAGGGGTTCCTCCAACTTTCTAATAATATGGTTATGGAGCTCAGCTACAGACAGTGAATTTTGTGGAAAGTTTTGGGTGGAAGTGGGAAGCATGTAAATACATCATGTAAATAAGCATGTAGATATGTAAATATGGATAGCTTTCTGTGGGTTTCCAGTATACGGTAGTGCTTAGTTGGCTGTTCAGTAGTTGAATGATATCTGGATTCACAAAAATGAATCTGTTCTTTGAACGTGTGGATCCTCCCAGCTTTGAAATTCTGAATTGGAATTTTGCCCTGTCCTTGACAGTAATGCAACCAGAGGTGGAACATCAGATTTAATTTATTCAATGCCAATCAATATGTAGATCTGTGATAGAAGCAGGCCTTGATTTATATTGGGGTTGTGCTCCTAAACTTGTGATATTACAGGATACTAACTTAAAGCCAGTGACACTGGGAATCATTGGGCACTGAGGTATGCATTCTGATGGAAGTGAAACGGCCATGAATTTAGTGATTTTACTTAACACCAGTTTTAAAGAGGTTTAGAGCATAAAACATCCCTTTTCCAGGCTAGAGTAATATTCAGATACTCTCAAGAGGGACCAAAAGCAGCAACCACAGATCCCAGAAGAGTTTGCTTGGAGTTAGGTGGCTTGCTATTAGATATCAGTTCCTCTACAGAGAAGCATGCAGTGAACAACTTGTAAGAACCATGTTGTTCTGTGCCTTCAGCAGAATTCTCAGGGGAGAAAGCACAGTAGGAGAGAGAGACATATCTTCTGCTGTTTTTTTTCTGAAGGATACCAAGGACACAGCTGGAGGAGAGGCAGTACATTTCCCGCTCTGAAGAAAGCAGTTACTCACCCACCAGCTAAGCAAGCAGTGGAATCCTCTTCCAGCTGCACCCAAACTCCAAGATTCCAGTTTGTTCCTCCCCTTTGTGTCCCCTCTTCTAAGCGGATAAAAGAAACCCCTTCAAATGAGAACAAGATTTGAGTTTCTTCCTTCTCCTCGTGCTCCCCCTCCTAAGCAGGGAAAGAAAGCCTTTTCCTTTCTAGACTTAAGTTGCTTCCCCTCCTTCCTGCATTCCCAACTTCAGGAGGTAAAAGAAAACCCGTCCAGTCTTAGCTGTCCAGGCAGCAGCTGGTGCAGGAGGGGGACAAGAGGTGGGTTTTTAAGGGCTGTGTGACTTGATCAGAGCTGCCAAGAGGGAAAGTTCCCCTGGAAAAGAAGTACTTGTGGGGGGGAGGGTTGGAGAAACCTGCACATAATCAAATCCATGAAGGTTAAATCTACCAATGTAGCAGGCTGGCTGTATTTTATAGAATCCTGACTGTAGAAGTTTGCTTATTAGAAAACTAATGCAACATTTTTGCCTATCTGATCAGCCTTTTTAACTGTTTTTCTGAATTAGCAGATTGCAACAAGAAAAATACATGCCATTCAAGCTGAGTTCCCTAGTTAGGTACCTTCCAGGTATGTTGAAAAAGGTATCATCATGTATATGACCTATTACCAAAGTCAGAGTTATCTATGCAATGGGAGCAGCATTTCCTGGGCTGCTACCTTCAGGTGTATTGGAACATCACTCCCGTCATCCTCAACCAGCATGGTTAATGGCTGTGTTGCTAGAGAAGGTGGTTGTAGTTCAATATAGCTGAAAGTTGCCATGCTGGGGAAGACAGCAGTAGAATTTCAAAGTTGCAATATTGGATATCCTGAAGAGTGTAATGATGCTGCTGAAACGTGTACATAGATTGATCTGACTTCTCCAAAGTTGTGTTCAGTATATCCCTGTTGGTGTCTTAGAAGCTGTATTGATGGGCTTGAGAGCACCGATGAAATGCAAGGATTATAATAATAATAAAAAAAAATAAGCTGTCTCCTGTGGGCCCTTGCAATTAAAGGCTGGCCATAAGTTTCAGAGCTTCTTTATTTCATGTTCTGCTTTTCTCCCTCCTCCTTCAATTGCTTATTGCACATGAAATTACTTTCCAATCCCACTTAAGGCGGCCGTGTGCCTTCCTCTAATAAAATGCCCCCCTTTAGGATTACTTTTTATTTCCCCTTTTCTGCATCCAGTACCACAAATGAGCTTAGTGCTGCAGCATCCGCCAAGTGTGATTGTAATCTCTGTCTGGTTCAATCTGCCTTTCAAACCAGCTTTTCCTTGCTTTCTTCTCACATTATTGCATTTTTGAGCCCATATTTGCTCTGATCTATATCTCACCCTGTTGTTGGAATGTTACTAAATATGGGTTAGTATTATCTGATACTCCATGTCTGGAGAAATAAGCCCACTTGGCTCCAGCCAGACAATTAAGATTTTTGTAGGTTGTTGTGGGTTTTCTGGGCTTTGAGGCCATGTTCTATTAGTATTTTCTCCTGACATTTTGCCTTCATCTGTGGCTGGCATTTTCAGAGGATCTAAGATTTTTGTGTTTTTCTGCTTTTGTCACCATTGTTTGTAGGCATTCCTGTCATTGTTTTGAAGCACCTAAGAAACAGCTTTCCTAAATGGCTTTTGTTCACCCCCATCTTTCGATATCACAAAAGGGTGATCTTAGAAGGCACTGAAGAAATGGCAGGGTTTGTTGATTTTTCTTCTCATTGCTTCATCTGCTAACTTCTTGTAATGCTCTCAGATTTTTTTTCCACAGCACAGTTTCGCTACTTCGTAAACTGCAGTGTGCTAGATGGGAATGTAGAACATACTTGTCACTGCCTGTGTGCTATTGTCAGATAGATGGTTGTTCCTGTATGTCTTCAATTCACTTAGAACTTAGGGCAATCCTAAGACAAAGCTGTCAAAGGGCTTTCTTGGCAGAACCTGTTCAGAGGGGGCTGCCTTTGCCTTCCTCTGAGACTGAGAGAGTCTGACCTGCAAAGGTCACCCAGTGGGTTTACATGGATGAGTGGGGATTCAGACTTTGCTCTCCCAATGGCCCAGTTGAGCACTCAGACCGTCGCCTCTGAATAAATCTTGCCAAGGAAACAGCTGGAGAGCATTGACATGAGTCAGAGTGAACTTCAAAGTTTGTAACAGCAACAGAAGACATCATTCTTAAGTTAATTTGTGCAATAATCACCTGAGGCTTTAATTGTTATGTGGGCCTTATTAGTTAATGGCATTGACTTCAAGCACACATCTGGGACTTCTGGAGGAGCTGTATTTTATCTAGGCTGCACATCTGTACCAGTGTCCTCTGCCAAATCTGAGAAAGGAACATCAGGTGATGTTCAGATGTTCAGAAGGGCTAGAGGAAGGGCTATAGCTCGGTGCTAGAGCCCCTGCAAGGAGCCCTGGTGCCGCAGTGGTTAAATGCCTGTCCTGCAGCCCCAAGGTTGTGAGTTCAGTCCTGCCGGGCTCCAGGTTGACTCAGCCTTCCGTCTTTCTGCAGGTCGGTAGAATGAGCACCCAGCTTGTTGGGGGCAATTAACTAACACATTGTAAACTGCTTAAAGATAACTTAGCTGGTAATCGGTACAGAAATACACATGCTATTGCAATTGCTTTGTGTGCGTGTTTAAATCCCTGGTGGTACCTTGAGGTAGGTCTAGGAGAAGTCCTGTCTGAAACCCTAGAGTGGGGTGGGCAAAGCATAGCTCGTGGCCACATGTGACCCCCCCCCAGCACTAAAAAAAAATTCTGCTCACATTATTCTGTGGAAAAAAGGCCTCTCAAGATGGCTGCCATTTCCCCATAAACATGTTGCAAGGGCTAAAAATTGTCTGTCTTTCTGTCTTTCTTTCTTTTTTAAGGAGTGAGTGCAATTGTGGAGTGTGGCTCTCCAAGGTCTCCTAGGGAACTAAGGTGGCCCCTTAGCCTTCCACAGTCCCCTCTCACCCTGGAAGGATGCTGCCATCTTGGGTAGAGATTTCAGAACTACATAAACTTAACAGTCTTACTAGGGTTGTAAGGCAGCCTCCTGTATTCCTGTACATGTAAAGGGTTTTGTTTCTCCCAACCATGCGGAATTCAGAAAATTTCCCTTTTCCTTGATGGTGAAATGAAGAAAATGTAGTTATATCTCTGGTTGTTTTTTGAACACTATTACAATAGGTTTGCCAGCTGCGGTTGGCAAGCTGTACAGTTAATTGGATCAAACAATAATTAGAGAAGGAATGGGACAGAAGTACTGCCATAGGAAGGCTATTAGACACCCCCCCTTTCTTTCTTTTAAAGATGAAGGAAAAAATAATTGAGTACTCACACAGAATGGATGTGACATTAGAGGCCCAGTATGGTCTCGTGGGAAGGGGATTCAGTTTGGCTTGGGTTCAGCTCCCATCTCAGCGGCTAATTAGTTAGCTTTTAGGAAGTCACTTACTGAGGCGCACGTTCCCATCTGAAAAATGGGATAATAGTGACCTCTCTTGCTTGGTTTTTGATGAGGATTAATGATAGCGTTTGGCTACTTCCTGTTTGGTGCCTTGGGGAGAGAGTAGGCCTATAAAATCTGAGTGAGTGAATAAATCAGTCTAGGCAGAGTTCATTTTCTAGTTCACTTGGTTTTATAAATAAAATCTTACCTGTGATCAAAAAGGAAACAGAGTAAACACACATTACGTAGACCCCCGTTTGCATATTTTTACACATTCTGGTTCCATTTCCCTTGCTGGGTCACAGCGAGATCTGCATTAACAGGACCTTCTGTCAGCACCATCAAGTGATAACTTGATTGAATTATGTTGACGTTCTCAAGTGTGAAGGCAGGTGCTGTGGACTCTCTCCAGCTTCATCGTTCACCCTTCACAGCAGCACATCTTACTTGCTACCAGCCCCCAGACTTTCAAAATGCCTGCTGTGCACCACCTTAAGAAACAGTGACATGCATATGAATGTTGCCAAGTGCTTTGCATGGCATTAGTATCTCTGGACAGAGGTTCCACGAAGTGCCCTGCTGTTTTTCTGTTGTGGTTGTTGGTTGAGGTGCTGCACCTCCCCAGCATCACGCGTGAAAGGCAAATAGATTCTGGAGTTTATGTTCTCTGCCCTTCCTTCTTTTTCAGCTGCTCCTTGTGGCTGCTGCGGTTTGGAAGATTAAGCAGAGCTGCTGGGCATCACGATAAAGAGCGGTGGGTCAAAATGACAGAATTGCTGAAACTGTCTGTAAACATAGTGTCAGTTCCTTGCATCATCTTACAGGTTGGACCATTGTAGAGAAACCAGGACCACAAATTTCATTTTCAGAAGTGCCTGTAGGCCAATTTAATTAATTTAGTACTGCTTTCATATTAATTGCACAAATTCTTAAGTTATTTCTTTCTGTAAAGCACTGTAAATAGCCACTTCATCCCACTTGATTACTGTGGGCAGCGGCTAGAAGACCTCTAAGAAAAGAGCTTTTGAGAAAAGCAGGCACTCTGTGGTCCCTGTCGGTTTGGTGGAGTGGTAGTCCTTGCCCATCATAGAGGGCACACACTGCTTATCTAGAAACTGAAGCTGAATCCATTGCAGCTGGTGGCCATTGCTCCTGTTGACAGAGACCTTCAGTGCATTTGTAAATCATAAAATAAATGTGTTCATGAGCACTTTATTACGCCTTTTTTTTATTTTTCCAGGTGCGTGTATTGAGATGGAAGTGATTGTACTCTGATTACTGAGGATGCACAAGGAGATAATATTAAATAGCACCACAATTTACCTGAACTTGTCCCCCCCATTTTTGATCTTATAGCTGAGTATACAAGGGATGCTGCAGAAGAGAGAAAAACACATGCAACCTAAAGTCAGTGTCTTCTAAATCCAGGCAGCCTCACTTTGTTTTCACCATGATTCTAACCGAGGTTATCCTTCAAAATTAGTTGGATTGGGACGTGACTTTTAATCAGCCCCTGAGAAGCGATCTCCATCAAAAATACAAGTTACTTTTTCTCCTTCCTTCCTTAATCCTCTGTAATCTTTCTAGATGTTTGCAGGAGGTTTCTGATACAGAAAAAACAGTATCCTGTGCAAACCAGTTGGATATGTGCTTGACTACTCTGCAAGGTGACTGAGAAGGTCTGGTGTGACAGAATTAGATGCTTTCAGAACTGTTGCAGGAAATGCTGTTGGAAGAGAAAGTAGGTTTTTCTGAATCAGATTTCAAAATGTCATGGGTTTGAAAACTTCCAGTTGATGGATTGTGTGTTTAGTCAGAAAGGGGAAAAGAGGACCTATTCTCCACTTCTTATTCTGCATGAACAACTCTCATAGACACACATCATATACCCATCATCATGTCTGTGGAAGCAGAAAATCTTCATATATGAATAGGGCTGCTGACTATTAAGAAAACCCTCCTGCCTTAGCAGTGGGGAGCCCCTTGATTTAGAGATGGGTAGGGAGGATGTAACCTGTGGGCTGCATGTTCCTCCCAATCCTCCTTTTGAGACCCCTAAGTTTCCTCTAATTTTTTAAAGGGGCTAAAACCAGAGGAAAGGCCATTATTGTCAAATCAAAAATGGCAGGAACCCAGCAATTGCCGCAGTTACTCTTCTGAGGGAAAATCAAGCCCCCTGCAAAAAGATTTTGGTCACTTTTCCCACCCTTTCTAAGAAGCAGGGTGGCTTCTCCTTCAGCTAAGATATCAATGGTTCTGCAGTGAGAGGTGTCCTTTCTGTTTTCATTGTGGTTGTCTGGCTTCTCTTGTGCTGACAGATTGCAGTGGACCTGACAGTGTGCTTTGAAATAGATAACACAAGCTGGGATAAAATTATTTTGGCTGACAAATTATGAATGTATACGTTATGGAAGAAAACCTGGTTTTGGAGTAAATAAAGATGGGAGTTGCTCCTGATAAATATTCACTAGACTGTGTTTGTTTCCTTGCTTGCTTAATCCCTGCCTTTCTCTCTGTATAGGATCCAAGGTGGCCTAGAGCATTTAAAAAATGTGATACAGTTAAAACATTACTTATGAGAAAGTAAAAAAATGGTTAAATGACAGTTCAGTTAAAGACAGAAGATTAAAGCAATGTAAAAAGTAAGAGAGACGTGGGTCCCACTAAATCTATTTCTTCAAAAACAGAGAACATAAAATAAATAGATAAATATATTCACTGAGTGTAAGGAGGTATAAATGTTTAAAGCAGGTAACAAATGTGTGATTAAATAAAAAGAGAATGTAAAGAAGAAGATATTAACTACTAGACTCAATACGATACGAAACTGTATGAGTATTAACAAATTATACATACAAGGTATTAAAAAATATACTTAAGATAGATAGGATTAATCCAGAACAAACATATATAACTTTTTTTTCTTTAATAGAGGTACTTATTTATGAGATATACATTAATAATTATGTGCTCTGGTAAAGAAGTGAGGAAGAACTATAACATCAAATAAGCTACAACAGATTGCATAATTGTACTTTATTTAATATGTATTTTCTTTGTTGAAATGTTAATAAAAATATTCAAAAAAAAAAAGTAAGGGAGACATAATAAAAAAGATAAAAATGCTATTCCATTAAAAACCCTTTCTGTCATGTAACTTACAAGCCAAAGGCCTGCCTAAATGAAAAGGTCTTTGCCAGCTGGTGAAAGGAGAGGAGAGAGGGGACCAGCCAAACTTCCACAGGAGGGAATTCCACAACTTAGGAGCAGCCACTGAGAAGACTCTCTACCATTTGCTTGCCAAGCATGCCGGTGTTGGTCAGGTCAAGAGAAAGCCTTTCACTAAGGACTCAGGCATTCATCCTGTTTACAGACCACACCTGCGTCGACACAACTCTACTATAAATGAGAAGCATCTGACTTCTCTAACCGGAGTCGACAACTGCTCTTCTCGGTGGTTGAAACCCTGTGTCTTTCCCTTGCTTCCTTGCCAAAAACTCTGTTTCCAGTTGGACCTTCACCTGTCGTGTGATTCCGACTCCAGTTTTCCCTTTTAGATTTGGTATCTCAGAACTCTGGACTTTTGGCTCTGACTCGGACTTGACTTGAACTGCTCTCTCCCTCTTTGCTATGAGTAAGAGCCTTGCTCCTACAGCCTGCAAATCGCTGCTGTCTCTTGAAGCCTCTGCCCAGCTGCCTAGCCTGTCTGATACACGACAGGCAAATCCATACAAGGAGATGCGGTCTTTTCAGATGGTATGGACTCAAGATATAGGACATTAAAGGTCATAACTAGCACTTTGAGATCTGTCCAGACTGGTGCTTTAACAACAATCGTGTTATCGATGTGGCGCAGTGGTTAAATGCTAGTACTGCAACCACAAGGTTGTGAGTCCGATCCTGCCGGGCTCCAAGGTTGACTCAGCCTTCCATCCTTCCGCAGGTTGGTAAAATGAGTACCCAGCTTGTTGGGGCAATTAGCTAAAAAAAAAATACATTGTAAACCGCTTAGATAACACTCAGTTGATAAGCGGTATAGAAATAAATGCTATTATTGATTGCTATTGCTATTAACACAAAATGGAGGATGTCCCTGTGACAGGAAAGGAGTTGGGGTAGGAGGAATGCTATCTTATGGGAAGGTTTATCAGATGTAGCAAAGGTGCTCTGGTTTAGCCCGCAGACTTTAAGGAGCTATCTAAAGTACCTAATCCTGTCCCCAAAATTGGGCACCCCAACATGGAAACCACTGGCAGCACAGATAAAGGTGGGGAAGTGTGCTGAATCTTCTGCAGATATGATTAACTCTCTCTATAGCAGTCTGGCCGGCAGCATTTATCTCCAAGATTAGGCACACATTCCAACATTTCACAGATGAAAACTGGGACATGTGTGGCCCAGCAACATTAGAGAGTGGTCAAGATGGCAAAAGTTACTAATGAAGAGCACACAAGCTAGGAGAGGGTGCAACAGTTTGCTTTTGCTTGGGCCTACTGGTAGGGCTAGATACTCCCCTTTCACTCCCCATCTGCTGGGTTAATTGTATGCAAACTACTTTTGCACTTCAGACTGAGTTTGCAGCAGCTGAAGTAGGCAGAGGACAAAGGAAGCAAGGGGGAGGAAAAGAGAGAAATGGAGACATTGGAAAAGCAGCCAAGAAAGTGGGACAGCAGCAGGGGATTAATTTACGCTTTTCCTGCCAAATTGGGAAAATGTGCATGTTACGGATCATGCACCATTCATGCAGCCTTGGAGTTCCTTAGAAGCTGGCTTGTCAAGGGCTTCTCAAAGAGAAAAATTAAGGAATCACCACACTTTTCCTATAGTCTTCTGGACACAAACTGGACTGTGGTGAAATTCTAGTGGGTGTGGCCACGTGAAGTCCCCGTGCAGCCTAGTAGCTGGTTCGTGATGATGAATGACGGTCATATCCTGTACATAAAATGGTGGCAATGTGGAAATAGCAGATCTGGAACCTGGAGATCTTGTATATAGTCGGTCCTCCACTTTTGCAGGTTCAGCACTTGCAGATTTGATTATTCATGGATTATTTATTTTAAAAAGTTCTTACCCTATTTGTCCCACTATAGAAAAAAATACGCTTTCTCTCTAGGAATCACTAGGTCCTCCAGCACAATTCTATAGGTTGCTTCCTGAGAAAGTAGACCATACAGTCACACTGGAGACCTAGAGATTCCTCAAGAAAATGCTTCTCTGGGCGTTGCTAGGTCCTCCAGCATGGCTCTATGCTACTATGGTCCACTTCCACCAAACATTGACCATAGAAACATGCTGAAGGAATCATAGAATCATAGAAATCTAGAGTTGGAAGAGACCCCAGGGGCCATCCAGTCCAACCCTCTGCCATGTAAGAACACCCTCAAAGCACTCCCAACAGATGGCCATCCAGCCTCTGCTTAAAAACCTACAAGGAGACCCCACTACACTCCAAGGCAGCAGATTCCACTGCCGGACAGCCCTGACTGTCAGGGTGTTCTTCCTGAGGTTCAGGTGGAATCTCCTTTCCTGCAGCTTGAATCCATTGCTCCTTGTCCTGGTCTCTGGAGCAGCAGAAAACAAGCCCTCTCCTTCCTCTACGTGGCATCCCTTCAAATATTTAAACATTAAACAGGACCTAGAGATTCCTGGAGAAATGTTCTCAAATTTTTTTTAAAAAAATAGTGTTAATGATTTTTATTTTTTATTTGCATTTTTCAACTTTTGCAGGGGTCTTATGCCCCTAATCTCTGCAAAGGTGGAGGGATCACTATACATGAATCAGACACACACAGAGTCTTTCTCCCAGAGCATGCAAGACCCATAGCTGTTTATAACAAAACAAAATTGAGCTACATGCTAGTTATGTCATTTAAACATAAATGCATCTTATTTATCTATATCCCACTTTTCCCCTTGCACAGGATCCTGGGTGGGTTACGGCATCACATCAGGTTGAAACCAAGGTCTGAGTTCAAAGGGTTTATGAATATTTTAAGAACACCAACAAAGGAAAGGGGGGGGAATACAGTACCCCATAAAAACACTTGTGCTGGCTGGGGGATTCCAGCTGTCATTGTCCAGAAAGGAACTTTTCCAAACTTTGTTCCCAGGAGACAGGGAATGGATTGCCGGACGGCCCCTGTTTGTGCCCCCCCCTCCCCTACGTGTGGCTTCTTAAAGCATTTCTTCTTTTCACGACTGACTTGTTGCAGCCGCCTGGCAATCCGAGAGCAAGAGTTTCCCGGGAGAAAAGGAACGTGCTGTACAATTGCAGCCCTTGCGTTGCATGCTGAAATGCGGCCTCATTATAATGTAAAAGGGGGCCCAGGGGATGTTGGTGATTTTAAAAATGTCTTGTTATTAATTCCAAAGGCAGAGAAGGTTTGTTTTCCTGGTTTCTCATCCATGCTTTTGAATTCCCCTGAGGTTCTCAGTCCCTGAAGGAGAAGAACAAGGGAGCTCTTTTTAACAAAGGCCACAAGGCCAGAGGGGGAAGCAGAGCTCCCAATTCTCCGCTTGCTTGGCCAGATGGGAACCTGGAAGGGAGGAAGGGATGGACGGATGGACGGACGGTAAGTAGGTTGGTTGGTTCCTTTCCTTGTACAGTTCTCACTGGAGATTCCTTTTTCTCAGAAGATCAGATGAATCTATTCTTATTACCAATAGTGAATTCTCTTACCAATAGTGTTTTACTCAATTGGTCTACCAGTTAACTATATGTAAATGAGAGCCACTGTGGTGTAGCAGTTTGGAATTTGCATTAGGACTCCGGAGGCCAGGCTTCGAATCCCTGCTCAGCCATAGAAATCCCCCAGGTTACCCTGCACAAGTTACATTATCCCAGGCTCAGAGGAAGGCAATGGTAGCAAACTTCATCTGAACAAATCTTGCCAAGAAAACCCTGTGATAAGTTCACCTTGGAATCTGCTGGAAAGGTCAAAAGGAAGTTGGAACGATGTACCATTTATGGTGGACTTGTAATAAGGCCAAAAAATATTGGGATGAAATACATAAAAATATAGGTACAATTTTACTGCCCTGGTGGCACAGTGGTTAAATGCCAGTACTGCAAGCCACAAGGTTGTGAGTTCGATCCTGCCGGGCTCCAAGGCTGACTCAGCCTTCCATCCTTCCGCAGGTCGGTAAAATGAGTACCCAGCTTGTTGGGGGCATGTATAGAAATATTTCGAAATACATGCTATTTCTAAGTTGTTCACCGCCTCGATCCATATGGAGAGGCGGGATACAAACAAACAAACAAACAAACAAACAAATAAATAAATAAATAATCGCCAGAAATATACCTATTGAACGTGCTCCATATGATTGATCAAAGGATAACAAAAAAGTACTGGAGGATGTTACTGTACATGATAACAATAGTAAGAAATGAATACGCCAAATCTTGGAAGAACGAAGAAATCCCCAGAGTTGACCAATGGCTAATTGCTTCGTTAGAAATAAAGAATGCGGATATAGTAACTCAGAGACTTAAAGGTAGAACCGACGAAGACATAGAGAGAGAATGGGATCTTGTGAAAGGTTTCTTATGTAAGTAAAAAGGTAAAAGTACTAAACGAACAGTTCTGTGTAGTAAGATTGACTTAAGGAAACGGGGTAACCAACTTGTGAAGAACATACTCCAATGAAGGCGGGAAAGTTATATATTTCACTTTGTAGAAATTTCAAAAATATACTTGGATCTTACAAATGATGTATAGAAGGTTGAAAAGATTAAAACCAAAATAATAGATGGACTAGAAGTTTTGCAGAAACAAACAATTAATTGGATGAATATTGTGTGTAGTACAGATATAATGTCAAGAATAATGGGTTCTAGCAAGGATTGGAAGAAGTACCAAGAACATGTCAGTGAGATACAAATGTTATACAGAATTGTATTTTATGTATATGTATGTATGTATATATATATATATAGAGAGAGAGATTAATAAAAAGTATTTAAAAAAATAAGTTCACCTTGGGGGTTACTGTTAAGTCAGAAGTCATTGCAAGGTATATAACAATCAATATCCCAATAGAGACTCACAACCAATCTCCCAAGTATTACAAACATGCATTTACAAACATGCTCTCCAAAATGCCATTCTGATAGCAACAGCATTGGAATATAAATTGTTTTTTTGTGGTGGCAATTAACAGTGCTGGATGGGGTCTTCCCTGTCAGCAAAGCATGGAGTCTGTTCTGGGATTTAGTCTGAACTTTAAAGGCACCTCCCAAGGTGACAAACCCTATCTTCAAATCAGATCCAGAATATTCAACACTTCATTTAAAGTTGAGACTGAAACCCAGTGCAAATTCAGTCCCACAAACATGATGGAAGAGCATTTCTGGTGGCTGCAGAGGTGCTCGCATCCTCTCAACTCCCTACGGCTGGTATGTTTGGGGGTAGGGCTGTACTTCAAGCAGCGGGCATTGGCAGCTCCATGTCTGTGAATCTGCTCAGAGTTTTAGTCTGAACTTTGTAAAGGAGCTGCCCAAAGTCAAAGGCTTTCGCGGCCAGAATCCATAGGTTGTTGTGGGTTTTCCAGGCTTTGAGGCCGTGTTCTATTAGTATTTCCTCCTGTCGTTTCGCCTGCATCTGTGGCTGGCATCTTCAGAGGATCTGGTGGCATGGAAGTGAGACAGAGTATATATATACTTGTCTAGTCCCTAGGTGAGAGGGAGGAATTTGCATGTTGGCCCGTGTGATGGCTTATTGTTAAATGGGATATCCCCCAGGGCTGTGTTGTTAGGGGATATGCATAAAAGTGCATTAAGTACATTAGCAACTGTGATTGTCAATCCACTGAGCAGAGTCCCACTGTACTGCTCAGATATTCAGAATTCAGTGGGTGGTGACAGCAAGAGAGAATTAGTGAACGCTGGGGAATTTCCTGCTCCTTTTCAAGGGTAGAAGCCAGGCTTGTGGGGGCTGGAAGTAAACTCAGTATGGCAGCAACCCATTGTATTGTTTCTTGTAGAGGAACCTCCAGAGTCTGGGTGGGGTTCATTGCCATATTTTGAGTCTTGATTTTAGTGTTCCTCAGTACTGGTAGCCAAATTTTGTTTACTTTACAGGTTTCTTCTTTCCTGTTGAAATTGTCTGTGTGTTTATGGATTTCCATGGCCTCTCTGTGTCGTCTGACATAGTAGTTGTCAGAACGGTCCAGAATTTCTGTGCATTCAGAAAGCATGTGTCCAACATGTTCTGCCACTGCTGATTTTTTCTGGCTGGATCAGTCTGCAGTGTCTTTCGTGTTCTTTAATTCATGTTTGGATGCTGCATTGTGTAGACCTGCCCACAACTGCAAGGTATGCGATAAACTCCAGCAGAAGTGAGAGGATCCCTCGTGTCCTTGCGTGAACATAGCATTTGTTGAATTTTCTTGGTCGGTCTCTAGATCGTTTGGAGGTTATGTTTCTTCATCAGTTTCCCTATATGGTCAGTGAGCCCAGTGAGCCTGCAAAGCTTTGTTGCAAGGCCTCATTTGTTCAACAGGTAATTGTCAACCCAGTCTTTTCCAACCTGATGCCCTCCACACATATTGGACTACAACCATCAGCCTCCCTTGCCGGCCCAGCACACCCAATGGCCATGCTAACTGGGGATGTTGGAGAGCATGAGGAAACCAAAAGTAATACACACTTTTGCTCTTAGGTATGCAGGTTGTTTTGGTTAAATTCATTTTTCGGGGGAAGACTCAGTGCAGATTAATTTCTGATGGCTTCCTGGCCAATGAAAGGACAAATGCACTCCACATTTTAGTTTGAAACTTAAAGGACAATTGGTGGTAAGATTCAGGAATTTGGATAGATCCTTTAAAATCCAGGGGGGGGGACCCCAAAGCAGATTCACTGCTTCATTGATGTGGGACCCAACAGTGGCTGTGACTAGTCAGTATGCATTGCTCTAGACTGGACGCCCCCTCTTCTCCAGTTTTTACTGATTGCAAGAGTACATCCAAGCTGGTGTAAAACCGTGCCAGGGTGAACGGTGGCTTGTTAGATGCAGGTTCCTTCACAAAAGGATTTGGAGACAATCAGTGGGCTCCTCCACAGCAATAAAGAGACAAAGAGGCAGAGGTCAATAAACAGCTGGCGAGACAGAGTAGCTTGCTTTGTTTCTCCCCAGGAACATGCGCCTGCAGCTGTTCAGCCTGGCAGACAAGATGAAAAGAAACTCAGAAATATTGAGCAGTCAGGGAAAAAAGAGATTTTAAGTGGATGGCCCCAGTCATGGCTGCCATCACAGTGTTATTGACAAAGAAGTGATGAGCAATGGAAAGAGAGACAGAAGCAGAGAACGAGAGAGAGAGAGAGAATCATTCATCAAGTCTACCTGGAAATGTGCGATCCCAACATCACATTTGACAAAATAAATCGTTTAAGGATGTCTAGCTCTTCTTGACAGCTGTTCCATGGGAAGCAATCTGCTGGGTGAAGAGTCCAAATAATGGGGCAGCACTTCCTCTATTGCCTTGCTTTAGAAGATTGATTTTTTTCCCGCCCTGAATGTGGATGAAAAGGTGCAGCTCTGGGATGTGAGGATCATCTCTTCTCTTAATTTGGCTGTGACGATGTATGTGCGATTTTAACGTATATCCAGACCTCTTCTGAAACAAGATATAATAATACAGCTAGGGCATCAGGCAGGTGACTCACTCAGAGAATAATTGAATGTTAGTGTTGTAAGGCATTTAGAGATCATCCACTCCAGCCCCACACTCAGGGCAAGAAGCAATGGATTCAAGCTGTAGGAAAGGAGATTCCACCTGAACCTCAGGAAGAACTTCCTGGCAGTCAGGGCTGTCCGGCAGTGGAATCTGCTGCCTCCTTGGAGTGTAGTGGAGTCTCCTTCCTTGGAGGTTTTAAGCAGAGGCTGGAGGGCTGTCTGTCGGGAGTGCTTTGAGGGTGTTCCTGCATGGCAGGGGGTTGGACTGGATGGCCCCTGGGGTCTCTTCCAACTCTACATTTCTATGATTCTATGTATCCACCTTGGCCATTGAAGTAATAATTAAATACCAGCAAAGGAGAGACCACCTCCAGTACCTAAGCCAGTCCTAACAGTCTGCTGTCATTTCAAAGGTTTCATACCATTAAGACATTTCTCCCAATATCTAGTTGAATTCTAGTTTCTTGCAGGTTCTCACATCCTAGCTAACGTGCTCTCAAAAACTTTACGCAGAGTTTCAAACAGAAGCATTTGTTTTAGCAACACAAGTAAAATAGAAGCATTACCAAAATGTTCCCGAGACTAAAGAATCAGAGTGGGTTATAAGTTTTATACCTTGCTATCCAAATTATGGGGTGCATATCAAGAATTGGTTAAAGTCTTACATGTCAAATTGCCCCACCACCACAGACAGTTTCCAGGTGATTTGCAGTTATTTACATACCTTTCATGAGAGGCGCTAGTATGAGTCTTTCTCCCCTTATCTATGCATTCTCATAACACCGCCTTGCTATTCATTGTCCCCACCCTGCCACCCCCAGTCTTCCTTTCCTTATGCCTGCTATACTTTGTGCAAATGTGGTACAGGGACTACTCCTTGTAACTTCAACTTTGGGACACCATCAGGCTCCAGCCCCTGTGACAACACAAGTCCTTGAGCGTTGCCTCTTCAGGGCCTTTCTGCCCCACAATGTTCTAGTGCTGTCATTCCACTTTTAGCATCCTGTGGAATTCTGGGGTTTGTAGTTTACCGAGGCCCAAGAGGTCTCTGGCTGAGAATTCTAAATGCCCCTCCCTGAACTGCAAACTCCAGGATTCCATAGGATATTGAAAGTGGAATAATAGCACTATAACAATCGAGTGCAGAAAGGCCCCAAGTCTATGGGATAATCCTGACCAGGCAGCCCTGCAGCCAACACCCGTGGTCTTTCTACCTGGCTCCTTGGCCTGGCATACTTACCCTCTCCCTCCCACAGAGCTCTAGCACATCTCTTTCATCACTACTCCAGGAAAGAGTTAAGAAGAGGCCACACACCAACTTCAGCCTTCAACTCCTCAGTGGGACATCTCCCCAAACTTCCACATCTCCAGCTTTCTAAGCAACTTCCAAGAGTTCGTCATGTGTCACCAAGCCTTTTTCTCACCACCAGAAGAAGCATTGGGCTGCCTTTTCTTTCCCCTGGCCTCTGGGTCTGGGAAGGTCCTTCTGGAAGACTGGGAAAGTTGCTAGCATCCCAGCTAGGGAGGGTCTCAGCAGTGAAAACCACCGCATCTGTGTTTCCAACACACACCCACTAACATGCGGTGGTTTTCTTGGGGTTTTGCTGCCTCCTTGTGTTTACAAAAGGTTCAGCAACTTGCAAAGACACAGGCTGGGCGCAGAGAAACCAGTAATGAAACCACCAAATTGGCCAGGATGCTTGGGGGAAGTTCCTTTTTTGGACTGCTATGCTGATGGGAGGATTCTGAAAGAGACATCCAAAAAAGGAACTTCTCCTAAGCTCTGATGGGGAGAGGGAGTAGAAAACTTTGAAATATCTGAAGGGCTTTCCCAGTGAATAGTGGATTTTCCCAGTGGATAGGCTGATAGCAGGATTAAAATGAATGTTGGAAATTGGATTGGAATTTTGCTAAATGTTTTTAGCAATTGTCTTAGCAGCGTGGACCAATAGCCCTGCTGCTTGGGAGATTCTAGTCTTTATAGAGTAAATTCCCCAAGCTCGGGAGCAGAAAATTACGCTGCTGTTTTATAACAATTGAGAGTTAGTCAAGAGCACACAATCAGACCTGTGCGTATAAAAATACAAGGTTGCCACATTTTTCTTCCAGCTCTGCTCCTGTGCTTGAAAACAACAGAAGCAGCAGTGGCTTAACAGCCAGAAATAAGGAATGTGAAGCTTTATCCTCTGAGTTTCCTGTCTCTTTAAAAGCTGGATGCGTCTTCCCTTTGTGCCCTGCTCATCAGTGCTTCAGAACTCTGGCCATTTCTGCACTACACTGTTATAGCGTTATTATTCCGCTTTCTATGGAATCCTGGGGTTTACAGTTTAGGGAGGGGCCGTTAGAATTCCCAGCCAGAGAGCTCTTTGGCCTCAGGAAACTACAAACCCCAGGATTCCACCAGGAGGCTGAAAGTGGAATAATACCACTATTACAGCGTAGTGTGGAAATGGCCTCTGTCCCCTGGCATGGCGGCCTGGATTTTAAAGTGAGTTTGAGGGGCTGGCTTGGGAGATGGAGCGTAGCCACATTGCACCTAGATGTTCAATGGAGGATCTCAGCCAACGTTAACCACAAACCTGCTGCTTTTACATGGGGTGGAAGACCATCCAAGGAGCCATCACTAAAAGAGGAATAAATCATCAGTCCAGTTTGCTTCTTCTTCTTATCTTTATTTTTATCCCGCTTTTCTCCCCAAGGGGACTCAAAGCAGCTTCCAGCCATTAAAAGAAATATAATTAAAAACAGTGATATACAAAAGTTAAAACAAAAATTAAACCACAATAATAATTAAACATGTTAAAATACATAAAAAACAGCATTAAAATATCAATTAAATAACAATTAAAATGACCAGCACTGATAGAAATTACATAGAAAATGCCTGCTGGAAGAGGAATGCTTCTAGCTGTTTCCTGGAGGTAGGCAGGGAGGGTGCCGGTCTAACCTCTTTGGGAAGGGAGTTCCAGAGCCCGAGAGCAGCCATGGAGAAGGTCCTCTCCTGTGTTCCCATCAAATGCACCTGTGAGGGTGGTGGGACTGAGAGAAGAGCCTCTCCTGCAGATCTCAATGCCTGGTCTGGTTCGTAAGGGAGGATACCTGGACCTGAGCCGTGCAGGGCTTTAAAGGTCATCACTGGCACTTTGAGTTGTGCCCAGAAACAGATCAGCAGCCAGTGGGGCTGTTGCAGCAGGGGTGTTGTGTGCTCCCTGTAACCAGCTCCAGTTAACAACCTGGCTGCAGCTCTTTGGACCAGCTGGAGTTTCTGAACACTCTTCAAAGGCAGCCCCATGTAGAGCACGTTGCAGTAATCCAGCCGGGATGTAACCAAGGCATGTGTCACCATGGCCAGGTCTGACATCTCAAAGAATGGGCACAGCTGGTGCACAAGTCTTCATTGTGCAGATGCACTCTGGCCACTGCTGAGACCTGGGCTTCCAGGATCAGAGTTGAACCCAGGAGCACTCCCAAGCTGCGGACCTGTGTCTTCAGAGGGAGGAAGGAAAGAGGTTCCCTGTGGCCGTCGGCGGCGTCCACATCATTGAGGCAGCAAATCTCGCTCAAGTTTTAAGCTGAACTTTAAAGACGGACTCCTGGGGCTGGACCTATTTGTGGAAACAAGGGTTTAGCTTCTTCAGAAGTCTGGACTACAACCTGAAGCAGATTCGCTGCATCACTGACGTGGGACCCGCCAGCAACTATCGGAGTAGCCATCTCGTCTTCTGCTGCAATTAGGCCATTTCAGCACTACACGTTCATTAGTCCACCTTCTATTAGTCCTCTTTCAACATCCTGCGGAATTCTGGGGTTTGTGGTTTACTGCAGCCAAAGAGCCCTCTGGCTGAGAATCCATAGGATGCTCAAAGTGGAATCATAGCACTATAACAGTGTAGTGCGGAAATGGCGGAAATATATTGAGCCAAACCCTGCAAAGAAAATGCCTTGTTCTGGGCTGCTGGATTTGCACCTCCAGTCAGCCTGGGGTCATGGGAGGTGCTATGGAGATGAAGTGGATGTGCAGTTTCAGATCAGCCTAGATGACCTCTGAGTGTGAGGGAAGAGCAGTTAATTTTCTCTGCAATTGAAATCTCTCTGTGTATGAAAGGAATACAATGGTACTCTGTGAGACAGAATGTTAGGGAGGATGGAATGTACCACGCTATGCTTCCTTTACTTTGCAACATTAGTAAGATTACGCTGGAGAATGGTGGGGACCATTTGTACGTGTCAGTTTTCTTTTCTTGACCATGTGATGTATTTGTACTGGAGATGTATAAATTCCTGTGAACAAGAGGAGGAGGGGCCCAGACTTTTGAGAAAGGATCTCACTGGGACATTGTGCACAATAAACATTTACTTTTTTCCTAACCAAAAGGGTCTGATCTTTGACTACCCACTTTAGAGAGAAGTAGGCTCTTGTACAACATGTGGAAAACATTACTGAGGAAGACAACAAAACCCAGAACCCTCCAGTCAGCAAGACCAGCATTCCCTGTGTGTGTGTGTGTGTGCCTACAGTCCCCAAACATAAAACTTTCCCAAGTTCTGGTTTTGTCACGTGCTTCAGAAATGCAGGACTGTTCTTTGCCCCCATGCCTCCTAACAGTGACATCAATGGTGTGCCAGCATTGGTAGTCTTTGGGCAGATCTACACTGCACTATCATAACACTCTGATACCCCTTTAACCACCCTGCCTACATTGCATGGGATCCTGAGAACTTCAGAGGAAGAGTTACTAGCTTGATAGATGAAGGGAATGCTGTGGATGTAGCATATCTTGATTTCAGTAAGGCCTTCAACAAAGTTCCCCATGACATTCTTGCAAAGAAGCTGGTAAAATGTGGGCTGGACAGGGCTACTGTTAGGTGGATTTGTAATTGGTTGACCGACCGAACCCAAAGGGTGATCACGAATGGCTGCTTTTCATCCTGGAGAGAAGTGACTAGTGGGGTGCCACAGGGTTCTGTCCTGTGCCCAGTGCTGTTCAACATCTTCATCAATGACTTGGATGAAGGAATAGAGGGCATGCTCATCAAATTTGCAGATGATACCAAATTGGGAGGGGTTGCTAATACACCAGAGGACAGCATCAGAATTCAAAATGACCTGGATAGATTGGAGAGCTGGGCCAAGGCAAACAAAATGAAATTCAACAGAGAGAAGTGTAAGGTCCTACACTTAGGTAGGAAAAATGGAATACAGAAATATAGGATGGGGGACACGTGGCTGGATAGCAGTACGTGTGAAAGGGATCTAGGAGTCTTCATAGGCCACAAGCTGAACATGAGTCAGCAGTGTGATGCGGCACCCAAGAAAGCCAATGCAATTCTCGGTTGCATCAATAGGAGTCTGGTGTCTAGATCGAGGGAGGTACTGGTACCACTCTACTCTGCTTTGGTTATACCCCATCTTGAATCCTGTGTCCAGTTCTGGGCACCCCAATTCAAGAAGGATATTGACAAGCTGGAGCAAGTCCAGAGGAGGGTGACCAAAATGGTGAGAGGCCTGGAAGCCATGAAGCCCTATGAGGATAGACTTAGAGAGCTGGGGATGTTTAGTCTGCAGAAGGGAAGGTTGAGAGGGGACACGATAGCCATGTTTAAATATTTGAAGGGATGCCACGTAGAGGAAGGAGAGGGCTTGTTTTCTGCTGCTCCAGAGACCAGGACGAGGAGCAATGGATTCAAGCTGCAGGAAAGGAGATTCCACCTGAACCTCGGGAGAACTTCCTGACAGTCAGGGCTGTCCGGCAGTGGAATCTGCTGCCTCAATGGAGTCTGATGGAGTCTCTTTCTTTGGAGTTTTTTAGGCAGAGGCTGGATGGCCATCTATCGGATGTGCTTTGAGGGTGTTCCTGCATGGCAGGGGGTTGGACTGGATGGCCCCTGGGGTCTCTTCCAACTCTACAATTCTATGATTCTATGATTCTATGCACCTTTTGGGCTTCCATATGATACGGCCCTTGAAGTGGTATCAAACTGCTATGACAGTGCAGTGTGGATGCCCTCTCTATTTCCATTCTCTTCTTCACCAAAGAGGCTTAGGGGCTGGCAGAAATGACAGAATTTTCTTTTTATGACTACACCATTTGTCACCACAAACAATAATTCAGTCCTTGCTTCTCCCCTTCTTTTTCATAGCAGAGATACCTTTACATCCCTAAGACTTACTCATTATTTCACTTTTTCACCACTTTGTTCAGCTGGGCTGAAAATATTTCCCTATTTATAATGATCCTTGAACCTTTCGTACAGATACCCTCAGCCACCAGAGCCTCAAGTGACAGCCGATATATTATTTCTCCCTGTAGGCCCTGTTTTGTTTTTGTTTTTCCAGGAGAACAATGTGGCTATATTTAATTCACTATCTTAGTCTGCTTCCTGGCTAAACCTTCTGCTAGAAGGAAAGATAATCCATTTTGTTGCCGTGCTATTTTGAACGCTCTATTGTACCCAGAAGCAAAAAACAGTGTTTTCCACATTCCTCCCCGTCACGTTTCTTAAGAAATTATTATTAAAACAGCTTTGCCTCGGATGGAACAATACAGTTTGAATACATTACGGAAGGAGGAAAGCTCATGTACCACCTTGAAACCATGCTGTTCAGCCCATCTGGGTTACTCCAAGGATAATTGCTTCCAAATGTCTAATCAAGGTCTGATGGGAAAGAGAGAAAAGGGGGAATCGGTCTTTGGAATATGCTGAATAGCTCAGCTGAAGAAATTATCTTGTCATTGATAACAAAGACAAAATTAGCATCCTAAAAGCAGAGAATCAAGAGCAGATAAGAGAAACGAGGGCCATTTCCGCACCAGAGTGTTATAGCACAATGATTCCACTTTCAACATCCTATGGAATCCTGGGGTTTGAAACTGCAAACCCCAGGATTCCATAGGATGTTGAAAGTGGAATCATAACGCTATAACACTCTAGTGCGGAAATGGCCAAGTTAGCATCTAAATCTCTCCTTCCGTGTGTGTGTTTGTGTGTCCCTGTGTTTGTATGCGATGCAAATACGTCTTTTAAAATGGAGTTTGGAACTTTTTTCTGTGCTTCTTTTTCTCCGACAAACATCTCCAGCCCACCATCTCACCTCAAGCGGGTGGTCTGTGTGTGCACTTTTAAGCAAATAATTCCTTTAAAATGCAGTTTGGGTGATAATTATCAGTCTTGAAGGAGGAGGTTACAGTTGAGGGCTCTGACAAGGTAGCATGAAGGAATGGTGGTCCGGACACATACCCCCTTTCATACCCTGAAGGAATGTGTTGACAAAGCCGTAACTTTGACCTACGTGAAAACCTTCAGTATTGGACAAAAACATCCTACAAATTTTATTGTGGGATTTGTCACCGATAGGATTCTGGTCAGGTGTAGAATCATAGAAATGTAGAGTTGGAAGAGACCCCAGGGGCCATCCAGTCCAACCCCCTGCCATGCAGGAACACCCTCAAAGCATTCCCGACAAATGGCCATCCATCTGCGTAGGTTTTCCTTTGCTTCCTCCATTAGCTTCTGGAATTCCATGAAACACCTGCCGGCATTCATTTTTTTCTTAATATCATTTTAGTGAAGTTTCACAATTAAAACAAACATTTATTATTGCTATTTCACATGAATTATTTCTTGAATCTTCCAAACTGATCTAGATTTCATTTCCAATATCTCTTAACATTGTTATATCTTTGTACTGCGTTTTTCAGCTATTTTACACGTTGGTACATGGCATTTTCATTTTCCATATTCCAGCTTCATGATATCTCCGGTGGGCACGGTACTTCTACGGCATTCATTTCTCAACAGCTTCAAAAGCAGCCGTATCCTTTCCTTTGCAGATGATGAAAACCACTGCAACATGTTGCTGGGATTATACGCAAGCCAATTGATCTGCAACTCCCAGAGAACCTCCCAAAGGGTATTTCCAGAAATCGTTCGGACAGCTTCAACCTGCTGCCTTGCAAAGCACTAGTATGGGAAAGGCCAAGTGAAGAGATCATCTCTGGCACCCAAGCTCGAGAAATAACAAAGCAGTCTTTGCTCTGGCTGGGGCTCAGCGGGAAGAGACAAGATTTTTTGGCTCCAGGCGAGGTTTAGTCAGCTTTTGCATTACCAAGATCGCAAGCACTGGGAGGTTCAGACAGATGATGAAAAGTGGCTGCAACTGCTTCCTTCTCGAGGCTGGGAGGGGGGGGGGAGAAGACATGAATCTGGGCTTCCCCCTTGCATGGGCTCCGTACATTTAGCGCAACGGTCTCAGCCGAACAAACAAAAAAGAGGAAATGTCTTGCCAACAAAGGAGGACAAAAGGGGAGTTCAGTTACATGAAACTGGCAGTGTTCGTTTGTATGTGTGTCTGTGCTTTCAAGTTGCCTGTCGACTTATGGCAACCCCATGAAGTTCCTAGGGGTTTTCTTAGGCAAGGAATCCTCAGAGTTGGTTTTGCTGGTTTCTTCCTCTGGAATATAGTGTCTGGTATTCATTGGCACTCTCCCATCCTAGTACTAACCAATGCCAAGCCTGCTTAGCTTCCAAGATCAGGTCGGATCTGGTGCCTTTAGGGTATTTAGGCTATGCTTCATTTATATTTTATTGTTGTTGTGTGTCCTCAAGTTATTTCCAACCTTTGGCAACCTTAAGGAGTAGCTATCATCAGGTTTTCTGGGGGCTGAGAGTATGTGACATGCCCAAGGTCTCTTCCAGGGCTGAGCAGGAAATCAAACTCTGGCCTCCAGGGTCATAGTCTAATGCTCAAACCACTACACCAGAGCTTTCCAAACTGGGTTGGGAACATGTTAGTGTGTCAGCTGCAGTGTGTAGGTGTGTCCTGTGAACATGATGGTGGGGAGACTGCCTCTCCCACTGCCACCGCGGGCCAAGGAAGACCCTGGCGAGGCCAGGCCCAGGTGGAGGGGCTGCCTGTTCCACCGCTGCCACTGCCCCAGGCCAAAGAAGACCCCAGCAAGGGCGGCAGCAGGCCAGACTTGGGTGGAGGGGCTGCCTCCACTTACTGAATTACTGTGTCACAAAATGATGCATGTCCAGGTCACTAAAAGTCAACATGGATTTCTCAGAAATAAGTCATGCCAGACCAATCTTATCTCTTTTTACGATAGGGTTACAAGCTTGACAGATGAAGGGAATGCTGTGGACGTAGCATATCTTGATTTCAGTAAGGCCTTTGACAAAGTTCCCCATGACATTCTTGCAAAGAAGCTTATAAAATGTGGGCTGGACAGGGCTACTGTCAGGTGGATCTGTAACTGGTTGACTGACCGTTCCCAAAGGGTTCTCCTCACCAATGGCTCCTTTTCATCCTGGGGAGAAGTGACTAGTGGGCTGCCACAGGGTTCTGTCCTGGGCCCAGGGCTAATCAACATCTTCATCAATGACTTGGATGAAGGAGTGGAGGGCATGCTGATCAAATTTGCAGATGATACCAAACTAGGAGGAGTTGCTAACACACCAGAGGATAAGATCAAATTTCAGTATGACCTTGACAGATTGGAGAGCTGGGCCAAAGCTAGCAAAATGAATTTCAACAGAGAAAAATGTAAGGTCCTACACTTAAGGAGAAAAAATGGAATGCACAAATATAGGCTGGGTAGCAGTATATGTGAAGGGATCTAGGAGTCTTGGTAGATCACAAGCTGAACATGAGTTAGCAGTGTGATGCAGCAGCCTCTTGGCAATGTAGCCAACATGATTCTTGGTTGCTACAATAGGGGTAAGATGTCTCGATCAAGGGAGGTAATGGTACCACTCTATTCTGCTTTGGTCCAACCTTGTCTGGAATCCTGTCTCCAGTTCTGGGCACCTCATTTCAAGAAGGAGATTGACAAGCTGGAGCGTGTCCAGAGGAGGGCGGCCAAAATAGTGAAAGGTCTGGAAGCCATGAAGCCCTCTGAGGAGCAGTTTAGGGAGTTGGGTATGTTTAGTCTGCAAAAGAGAAGGTTAAGAGGGGAACATGATAGCCATGTTTAAATATTTGAAGGGATGTCATGTTGAGGAGGGAGCGGGCTTGTTTTCTGCTGCTCCAGAGACCAGGACAAGGAGCAATGGATTCAAGCTGCAGGAAAGGAGATTCCACCCGAACCTCAGGAAGAACTTCCTGACGGTCAGGGCTGTCCAGCAGTGGAATCTGCTGCCTCAATGGAGTGTAGTGGAGTCTCCTTCTTTAGAGGTTTTTGAACAGAGGCTGGATGGCTATCTGTTGGGAATGCTTTGATGGGTGTTCCTGCATAGCAGGGGGTTGGACTGGATGGCCCCTGGGGTCTCTTCCAACTCCATGAATCTATGATTCTAAAAGGTGTATCACCAACATGAAAAGTTTGGAAAGCTCTGCACTACACCGTGCTGACTCTCTTCATTTATCTATACAGATGCAAATTAGAAATGAATTTTATAACTGAAATAAATTACGATCCATCTCATCCCGGTAGGAAAAGGAAGGGAATGACCAAGTGACCTGGTATAAGGATGCCCATAAAATCTACCACAGAACCCCTTGGTACTAGATTTCCCCTGTTTTGAAGGGATGGCATACTCAAGATACCAGATACTCAAGATACTCAACGGGATCAATGGCTGGGTAAGGAATGATTCTCTGGCTTGAAATTTGTGGAGATATTTACATATACAGTTGGCCCTCCACATTTGCTAGGGTAAGGGCACAGGAACCCATGCAAAAGTAGAAAAATTGCAAATATCAAAATGCATGTGTGTGTCTGTGGGAAGGGGGCTGAGACACAGTGGGGAGAGCAGGAATCCAGGATTGAAACCAGGTCAGGGAAAGGAGAGGGAAGACAGGGAATTGGCATGGTGGCCTCATACTTCTTCACACCCATTTCCTTCCTTGAATGTGTAGAGGGCATCAGGAGGGGGTTTGTGGTGCTGAGAAATTGGGCTCTGAGCCATCCTTAGCTGGTCAGACAGTAGCTGGTGGAGGAGAAGGAAGGTAAGAGGTGAGTTTTTTTAAAGGGCTACATTGCCCAATCAGAGCTGCAGAGAGGGAAGTTTCCCCCAGAAAAGAAGCCCCTGAAGTGGGAGGAGCAGTTGGAGAAACTTGAAAATAATCATATCCATGAAAGTTAAACCCTCAAATGTGGAAAGCCAACTGTATTCATTTGGGAAATATGGTGTTATTATCATAGGCACCAGCTGTCCATTGCCAGGCAACAGAGTGCAGAAATATTTAGAAGACAAATGGAGACAGCTTAGCAGTTCAGTAGAGCTTGCCTGTTCAGGACGAAGCAGAAGCAAAGACAGGCTTCAGTCCAAGAGTTCAGGAATCCATTGAGCTGTAAGGTCAGACAGTCTGAAGGTCAGAGAAGACAGGCAGACAGCAAGCAGGGAATCTGTAGCACACACAAAGACAGGTGCAAGCAAACACACACATTGTTTCTGGCATAGGGCCATCGTCTTCTGCCTTCCTTAAAAAGGCTGGAGTCAGCTGGCTCTCATCCCAGCCCGATTAGCTCCCAGTGCACTCACATCTGTTTTTTGACCTTCAAGGCTGCTGTTCACCTGGAGAAGCTGATTCCTGGCCCATGGCACTTACTTTTGAAAGTGAGGGAAGATGAAGAAGGAGATATAGATCAAAGGGAAGGACAACAGAGCACATTTTTGCAGATTGCTGGCTTCATATAACATGTCCTGCAGAGAAAAAATGTATATTATTTCATACCCAAAACCCAGTAGTGGAAAGAGCACCCTGCAGATGACAGAGCAAATGAGAGCACTGGCTGAAACACACACGTTCAGATTAAGCAGGACAAACCTTTGCCGATCTGTATCCTTGGAAAACTCCTTTGAGAATGCCTTTTAAACACGGAACATTAAACATAACAGCTCATGGGGAAAAGCCTTTTAACAACATACTATGCTGTTGTCATTTTTAATGGCTGTGCTTCTAAATTGCTTTTAATTGTGCTTATAGTTAAATTCTTTTGTAACTTTTGCAGCTTTTCATGATGCAAATTCTTGTATATACCTGTTTGAACTTTCTAAGCCGTTAGCTTTGTAAGTTTGGGGAAAGGGGGAATATATCAATAAATAAATTTATGTTCATGAACACAATTATAATTTGGTTGGGATATGCAAGGCTACCCCAGCTGGAGCAGAGCTGCTGGAATCCCCAGCCAGTATGGCCAGTTGGATGATGAGAGTTGTGGTTCCAAAGAGCTGGTGCACACCTAGGGCCCATTCACATCCCACAATTATAGCACTATTATTCCACTTTAACAATCCTATGGAATACTGGGCTTTATAGTTTGGTAAGGCACTAATGCTTTCTAGCTGAGCATTCTTAAGTACTCTTCCCTAAGCTAAAAATATTAAAGGCCTATTCACACTTTGTTGTTTTGTGCCTTCAATTCATTTCCAACTTATGCAAACTAATATATTGGGGAGGAGGTACTATATTGATATATTGGGGAGGAGGTACTATGTGGCCATTTCCAACTAAGGCAAACCTCAGTTGAGTAGGAACAGGGAGGAATGGTGGGCATTTTGCCCCCAGCGGCAATGTTTTGGGTTTGTACCCACACCCCCGCATGCCTCGACCACACCATAACGCAATGCAGCCACCCCTCCAAGCACTGTAGCCATGCCCCTTCAGCCCCTCCTCACTCCAAGCTCCACCACTGGCGAACCTATCACAGGTGATAGAGAAGCCTGAGAATGACGGGACTTAGAGTTATATAGAAGAGTATAAAGAAATCAATTAACCAGGTTTCTGCAGACCGTTCCCTGCTTTTGTAATCTTTAAGTTACCAGCCTGTGGTTAAGGCTAGCACCTGGGGAATTAGAAATTGCCAACCTCAAGAAGTGCAGCCTGGTTTGGAAAACATATAAGCACTGAGAATGGAAAACATGCTACTGATAACAAAGGAGCCAGTACTTCCAGATTCCCAGAGTACAGAATGTAAGCAAGCCCCGCTTTGGATAAATAACAGGTATTAAGTGACTGATATATTGGGGGGGGAGGTACTATGTGGCCATTTCTGCAGTAGACTGTTACAGTGCTATTATTCCACTTTCAACATCCTATGGAATCCTGGGGTTTGCCATTTAAGGAGGAGTCCCTCCCTAAACTGCAAATCCCAGGATTCCATAGGATGTTGAAAGTGGAATCATAGCACTATAACAGTCTACTGCGGAAATGGCCTGTGACTGGGCCAAGGCACATGCTATGATACCTGAAGCCCACCAGATTTTACATAGAAGTGATGTAACTTAGTACACTAATTTCATTTTCTTATAAAAAGTATAAATGTGTATGCCTTTCTTTGTTCTGTACGTCTGATTTGGGATTCTCTGGACGTCTCTTGGTTTCCATTTAGGTTGAATAAATAATTTTTTTATTGTTTTGAATCTCTTGCTGACGTGTAACTTTTGGCTGTGTTGCAGGCCAGGGAAACCCGCTCATTGTTGCTATCATGGGGTTTTCTAGGGGCTGAGAGTGCATGTCATGGCCAGAGTCACCTAGTGGGTTTTCGTGGCTGAGCAGGGAATCAAATCCTGGTCTCCAGGGCCATAATCGAGTGGAGGGTCTCTCTTATTCATATGACAGAATTATAATGCAATTATCCTACTTTAGCTGCCAAGATTGCATCCTGTGGAATTTGGTGAGGCACTGGAGCATTCTCGCTAAGAATTCTAAATGCCTCTCCCTAAACTGCAAATCCTGCAAATGCCTCTCCCTAAACTGCAAATCCCGGGATTCCATAGGATGAGACCACGGTAGCTAAAGTGGAGTCACAGCACTATAATTGTGGAGTGTGAATGATACCCAACTTGAGATGGAGTGGTATAAGTACATGCACTGACCAGAGTTTTCTTTTTTTAAAGTTGAAACCCCTTGCTTTTAACCTTCAGGGTTCAAATAACTGAGAACTGGTGGATCCATCTCGATTCTGGGGCAAATGTATGTAAATTCATGTACAATGTTTACATAAATTGCACAGGGACAGGACTGGTATTTTATTTTGCCTACAGCTTTTTTTTTGCAACGCGCTTTTGTCAAAATGTCATCCTGGACCATTTTACAAGTGAGTGAAATTACAAAATGCAAAATCCAACACCGTATCAGAAAAGGAAAAATCAGCAAAGTATAGAAATGTTTCAAAACACCTAACGTACTTGGCCATGTAATCCTAATAAACATCTCCTTGGAAGTAAGGCTCACGTTAGTCTAGGGCTACAGTACACACCCATAAACACACACACACACACACAACTACCAGCCCCACTAAACAGAGGCCATTTCCACCCTACTCTGTTATAGTGCAATTATTCCACTTTCAACCTTTTGTGGAATTCTGGGGCTTGTATTTTCCTGAGGCCAAAGATCTCTCTGGCTGAGAACTCTAAAGGCCCCTCTCTAAACTTCAAACCCCAGGATTCCATTGGAGATTGAAAGTGGAATAATAGCGCTATAACAGTGTAGTGCGGAAATGGCCAAAGTTTC
Organism: Ctenosaura bakeri; assembly: GCA_948474755.1. Classification (NCBI taxonomy): domain Eukaryota; kingdom Metazoa; phylum Chordata; class Lepidosauria; order Squamata; family Iguanidae; genus Ctenosaura; species Ctenosaura bakeri. The sequence continues at coordinate 111,312 of CAOLHI010003768.1, read as the reverse complement.
AGACCAAGCTCTGAAGGTGCCATTCAAGGTGCTGAGCCATTTTGGGGACTGAACTCAGCACCTTGGATAGCTCTTTCCAAGCACTTTCAAAGAACTCTAAAAGCCCCTCCTTAAACTGCAAACCCCAGGATTCCACTGGAGATTGAAAGTGGAATAATTGCACTATAACAATGTAGTGTGGAAATGGCCCAAGTTTCAGACCAAGCTCTGAAGGTGCTACTCAAGGTGCTGAGCCATTTTGGGGACTGAACTCAGCACCTTGGATAGCTCTTTCAAAGCACTTTCAAAGAATTCTAAAGGGCCCTCCCTAAACTGCAAACCACAGGATTGCATTGGAGATTGAAAGTGGAATAATTGCACTATAACAATGTAGTGTGGAAATGGCCCAAGTTTCAGACCGAGCTCTAAAGGTGCCATTCAAGGTGCTGAGCCATTTTGGGGACTGAACTCAGCACCTTGGATAGCTCTTTCCAAGCACTTTCAAAGAACTCTAAAAGCCCCTCCCTAAACTGCAAACCCCAGGATTCCACTGGAGATTGAAAGTGGAATAATTGCACTATAACAATGTAGTGTGGAAATGGCCCAAGTTTCAGACCAAGCTCTGAAGGTGCTACTCAAGGTGCTGAGCCATTTTGGGGACTGAACTCAGCACCTTGGATAGCTCTTTCAAAGCACTTTCAAAGAATTCTAAAGGGCCCTCCCTAAACTGCAAGCCCCAGGATTGCATTGGAGATTGAAAGTGGAATAATAGCGCTATAACAGTGTAGGGCGGAAATGGCCCAAGTTTCAGACCAAGCTCTGAAGGTGCTACTCAAGGTGCTGAGCCATTTTGGGGACTGAACTCAGCACCTTGGATAGCTCTTTCAAAGCACTTTCAAAGAATTCTAAAGGGCCCTCCCTAAACTACAAACCCCAGGACTCCATTGGAGATTGAAAGTGGAATAATAGCACTATAACAATGTAGTGTGGAAATGGCCCAAGTTTCAGACCGAGCTCTGAAGGTGCTATTCAAGGTGCTGAGCCATTTTGGGGACTGAATTCAGCACCTTGGATAGCTGTTTCCAAGCACTTTCAAAGAACTCTAAAGGCCCCTCCCTAAACTGCAAACCCCAGGATTCCATTGGAAATTGAAAGTGGAATAATAGCACTATAACAGTGTAGTGCGGAAAGGGCCTAAATGTCTCTTGCAGACATGAGCAGACATATTTAGAATTACTTTGCAGAATTATTTAAAGGCTTTGGCAAATTGCATGGAGAAGGGGAAAGACGACTTTTCCCTTGAACATCACCTTCCAGGAAACTGCAGATGTGACCCCTATATAACCTCAAAAAGGGTCCTTAGAGTAAAGAGGATCTGATGAGTCTCAGACTTCTAAATATTTTATTAGGATTCAGTCCTAGAAGATTAGAGAGTACGCTTCCCTGTTGAGAGAGGGGGAGAGGAAAAGCTAGCAGAAATAATTTGATACAAAGGGATCAAGGAATTTGCTTAATCCCAACAGTCCGAAATGTACAACATGTCCTGAATCACCACAAAAATTGTTCCATGGCTTTTACCTATCAGGAGATTGTTTGAGGGTATTTTCATGGGCCTTTGGCAGAAATTATGATTGCCTTTGGAAAAAAATACAGAATAAGAAAATGCAAGAAAGAGGGAAAGAAATTCCCAACGTATTCTAGGTTTATAATTTAGGGAATCTTTTTTTAAGGCATTATAGTTTCTTTTTCCTTTCTTAATTTACATAACTTTAAAGCTGATATTGAGGACATCCAAAATGATCAGAACCTTGACTCAGTCATCCATCAAAAGGGAGACTGTAGTCAAGAAGTCAGAAGACTAGAGCCATTTCCGCACTCGGCTGTTATAGCGCGATGATTCCACTTTCAACCTCCTCTGGAATCCTGGGGTTTGCAGTTCCGGGAGGGGCCAGAACTCCCGGAGTTCTGAAGTCAGAATTCTAAAGTCAGAATCATCCACACTGCAATATGGTTTGGAAGATGAAAGGAAGAGAACCAGATCATCTGAAATTTGGTGTTGGAGGAGAGTTCTGCGGACATCTGGACTGTCAAAAAAGACAAATGAATGGGCCCTAAAGCAAATCAAGCCTGAACTCTCACGAGAAGCCAAATTGACTAGACCAAGTCTATTGCGTTTTTGACACATCATGACCCAACATGTTTTTGTTTTTTTTTAAAAAAAGGTTAGTTTTCTTCCTTTTCTTCCCCTGACACTTTCTGTGTCTCTCTCTCTCAATGTTTCTGATATTATCAAAATAATGCATGATAATGCATGAAAAATGGCAAAGGATTGGGCTCTTTCTGGAGCAGCAGGACTGAAAATGGCTTCCTACGTAAAGATATTGGGGCTAGCCCAGAATTTCAATCCGTCAATCCATTACTATGTCACCAGGCCCAGAATAAATGTCATATGTCCAGTCAGGCTGGGGTAGAACTCCATCATGGTGTAAGGCCCCGCTTTGGGGGTCCCCAATATCAGGATGGTTTGGATGGGCACCATACCTAATTGGCATCATATGCGATTGGCAACACACTTTGATTGGCACTGATATCAAATCCAAGCCTGAGAGGCGACAGAGAGGTCAAACCAAGTGAGGGAAAGAATTTGACTGTAAATGTGAAAAGTATAGGTCAACTCCAAAATTCCTCCGGGTAAGACTGAGTCACCTGTCAGGCAAATACACACCATTCCTGTGGATAATAGGCTTAAACAGAAGCTGGACTTTTCCAGGGAATCCAACTGAGGAGCCCACCAGGACACTGGTTGACAGATATCCATCCCTTGTACATCTGGATTCTTTCCTCTGTCCTCACAGCACCCACAATAGACAGTTATTACAACACCCATCATGTCTTTGTCAATCAAAGCACTAGGCCCATCAACAGGCAAAAGACCCATTGTCCACAACAGGTTCCCTTTGTCTTGCATCTGGAACCTTCACAGCCACAAGCCATTTTCAGGGTGCAAATACCCCTGATTTGAGGAGGCCCAGTGCAGTCTCTCGAAGGTCTGCCCATCACTCTGTCCGCCTGGCTCCTGAATAGAGAACTGCCCTTAGGTCCTACCTAAGCCCAAACACATTTCTGCTCTTCACTACTCTTCTGGACCGGTAATTATAAATCATAGAATCATAGAATCATAGAATCATAGAAATGTAGAGTTGGAAGAGACCCCAGGGACCATCCAGTCCAACCCCCTGCCATGCAGGAACACCCTCAAAGCACTCCCGGCAGATGACCATCCAGCCTCTGCTTAAAAACCTCCAAGGAAGGAGACTCCACTACACTCCGAGGCAACAGATCCCACTGCCGGACACCCTGACTGTCAGGAAGTTCTTCCTGAGGTTCAGGTGGAATCTCTTTTCCTGCAGCTTGACTCCATTGCTCCTTGTCCTGGTCTCTGGAGCAGCAGAAAACAAGCCCTCTCCCTCCTCTACGTGGCATCCCTTCAAATATTTAAACATGGCTCTCATGTCCCCATGATATAAATCCTCCCAAATCCCTCATCCTCTCTATAATTTTTCCTCCCTTTCTTTTTCAGCTAGCTCTTGTGTGACTGTGCGTATCTTGTGTGCATGCATGAGTGACTTCCCCTCAATAAAATCATTTTGTTAGACAATTTTGCTTGGTTTTTGGCTTGGCCTGACCCCATAAACACTGGGTTTAAGATCTTGCTAGATTACCCTGCCTCTTGTAGTGCTACAGCTTGTGCTCTTGCTAATCCCCATTCCCCATTATTTGGAGCACATTGAGGTGTCCCCCGCGGGACCCCAGAAATCAGGATAACAATGGTCTAAACCATCTTAATCCATCCTTGCTCCTACCTGGTTTTTCCCTGTAATGTTAACATGGGGGGGTGCCTACAGGGGAGATGAGTGGATGAGGGACGGGAGTGTAGTTGACAGTTCAACAGTTACCCGTTTACCCTAAAACAAGCCCCATTGTCTTTGACAGGGTTGTGCATCCTATGAAACGCGTGTCGGATTGCAGTCAGAATAAAATGGTCCCTGGCCAGATTCCAAGAACAGAAAGTAGGAGAAAATAACTTGGCCAAGACCCAGGGAGGCACATGAGGAGAAAACTGGCAGGTCTGGGATAAAGAAAGGGGTTTAGTGCTCTCCTCCTACTCTGCAAGTGCTCCACTGTATCTTTGGAAGCACACAGAGAGCAAAAGAGAGAGAGAGATGCTCTAGTCCATTTCAGCATAAAAAAGAAAAGGTGGCAGGGGAAGGACTCTGGCAGCACCATTAAGAGAAGCTGATTTATTTTGGCATGAGCTTTTCGTGGATTTCAATCAACTTCAGATGCCGCACAGCTTTAGCACCAGAGGTATTTAAGCAATTCTATAGTGACAGGGATGGGATACAGAAAGACTTGCGTAATTTTACACAACTGTTTGGAAATCTATAGCCAATGGCCAGTATCATAATTGGCACCTTTCTGTATCCCATTAAACTCTAGTCTCCCCCTCGCCTGTAACTACGTTACTGCCGAAATAGACTGTGGTTTCAGTATCATACTCCATCAGTGCATCTGAGGAGATGGATTGAAATCTGCAAAAGTTCATCTTAAAAAAATTATAGAATCGTAGAGCCGGAAGAGACCCCAAGGGCCATTCAGTCCAGCCCCCTTCTGCCATGCAGGAAAATGCCATCCAAGCACTTCCTTTGACAGACGGCTGTCCAGCCTCTTGTTGAAAAACCTCCAAACAAGGAGACTCCACCACACTCCCAGGCAGCAGCCTATTCCACTGTCAGACTTCCCTTCCTGTGTGGAAGTTCTTCCTGATGTTCAGATGGAATCTCTTGAAGGTTGAAGCCATTGCTCCATGTCCTGGTCTCTGGAGCAGCAGAAAACAAGCTTGCTCCATCCTCCATATGACATCTCTTCAAAGATTTAAACATGGCTATCATGTCCCCTCTTAACCTTCTCTTCTCCAGGCTAAACATACTCAGTTCCCTAAGCTGGTCCACATAGGGTTTCATGGTTTGCAGGCCTTCTAGCATTTTGTTTGCTTCCATCTGGACATGTTCCAGATTTCCAATATCCTTCCTGAACTGTGGCGCCCAGAACTGGACACAGCATTCCAAGTGGGGTCTGACCAAAGCAGAATAGAGTGGTACCATCACTTACCTTGACCTAGATGCTATACTGCTATTGCTGCAGCCCAGAATAGCATTGGCTTTTTTAGCTACCGCATCGCACTGCTGGCTCATGTTCAGCTTGTGGTCTACTGAGACGCCTAGATCTTTTTCACACGTACTGTGGTTAAGCTGTGTGTCATCCATCTTACATCAGTTAGTCTAGTGGTGTTGCTAGATTTCTTCCTTTGGTGACTCGTGGCTCGCATGTCAGTGGGTTGATGAATCCAATATTAATCTTTAATCCGTGCTTGGAAAGAGCTATCCAAATTCAGTCCCCAAAATGGCTCAGCACCCTGAATAGCACCTTCAGAGTTTGATCTGAAACTTGGGCCATTTCCACACTACACTGTTATAGTGCTATTATTCCATTTTCAACATCCTATGAAATCCTGGGGTTTGCAGTTTAGGGAAAGGCCTTTAGAATTCCCAGCCAGAGAGCACTTTGGCCTCAGGAAACTACAAGTCCCAGAATTCCACAGGACGTGGAAAGTGGAATAATAGCACTAGAACAGTGTAGTGCAGGAATGGCCATAGTGTGCATTCACCACCACTAACATGGAAGCCCTCAAATATCACTGATTTCTCTTTCCTCCTTCACCCCTTCCTTTTTTACACTTGGCAAGGTAGTTGTGTAGTTGTGTTCTTTGCTCCATGGCTTATTCCAATTTCACACCCTGATGAAAAGCAGACACCAGAAGTGTTTACACTTAACACACCACCTAGCAAGCGCATGTTTATTTCCGTGAAGTCACATCAGCGTTTCAACCAGCCACTAGCTAGCAGCTTGTGTGCAAACATTAGCAGCTAATAACATTTAACAATGATTTTATTTATTCTGGCATATATCCCACCTTTCTGCAGCAAAGCTCATGACAACAAACAACAACACTATTAGAAACACAATACAATGAAAAGTAAAAACAAACACTGGAAAGGCAGGATACAAAACAAAAGCAAAGAGCAAAAGCAGCTAGGAAAACCAATTTAATGCAGTTACTTTCCAGCTGGTTAAAAACAATTAACCACAAGAACTGAGACACGTATGATCCAAAACCCTTTAGAGGAAAATGGGAGGTCTGATGAGACAATTTCCACCAGGACCAGATATTGCCTCTTCTCACGCCATGGTCCCTATCGCAGCTCTACAGAGGTTGCACCGACTATTTCTAAACAGAAATAATAATAATAATAATAATAATAATAATAATAGTAGTAGTAGTAGTAGTAGTAGTAGTAGTAGTAAGTAGTAGCAGCAGCAGCAGCAGCAGTAGTATTTATATCCCGCCTCTCCCCTGGATCGAGGCGGCACTACAACAATACATTAAATACATTAAAAGCATTAAAACATAATCCATCCTCCCCACCCACAGGGAATAATATTATTAATGCAACTGCATTAATAACTGCAGGGAATAATGTTATTAATGCAACTGAATGTAACTGCAATACAAAAGTAACTGGAGGTGATATACACTACAAAAATAAATGCACATAACTCCATTACAGGTTTAAATGCAAGTAACCACATTGCAAATGCAAAAGTAGGTAACTACATTATAAAAGTAACTTTACATGATAATAAGACTAAATTAAGTGCATGTAACTACATTGTAAAAGTAACTGGAGGGTTTAACATTACAAAAATATATGAACGTAACCACATTACAAATGTCTCTGAAGGTAACTACATCACGAAAGCAACTGCAGGGAATAATGTTATTAATGCAACTGAATATAACTCCATTACAAAAGTAACTGGAGGGATTTGTGCTACAAAAATAAATGCACATAACTGCATTATAGGTTTAAATGCAAGTAACCACATTACAGAAGTAACTTCAGGAAACGAGACTAGATATTTACCTCCATCTTGTAAAATAAGCATTTGAGGTCTTCCAGATGTTTCCAGATGTCAGCTCCCTTTGTCCCTCACCACTACCTGTGTTGACTGGGGCTGCTGGGAGTTATGGTCCCCAAACAGCTGAGAAGTCTCAATGGAAAAAATCTTCATCTGGTGATCCCTCCATATCTAGCTTCTGATTAACAGCAGAAGCGCTTGCTTTCAGTGGTCAGTTGGCAACCGTATACAGCCAATCAAGCAGATTATCCACTGCTTTTGAGTGCTGAGTTGTGGGGAGGGCTACAGCCCCCCGGAGAATGAGAAACTGTGTAGTTTTTCCCCTACCTGCAAGATAGCAAGAATTGTTGTATCTGTGAGATTAAATTTTTAAAAAGCTGATTGTGAAACAGCAAAGAGTTTCTAATGAAATGAAAGAGAGAAAGAGAGAGAGAGAGAGGCGAGAATGGCATCCTTCCAGAATTAGGTAAAGACATTTTTATACCAACAAGCATTCGAAATGTGATTTTATGTGGCCTGTCTGATAGAACGTGCTGGATATTATTAATTGTGTTGCTGATGTACGGTGTTTGAGTTTTCATTTATATATTTTTTAAAATTTCTAATTTCTTTTGATTATTTAATTATGTCTCAACTTTTTTATTCTCTATTTTTATATTTACATTTGTATATAAATTTATTTATATTTATATTATAGATTTATATTTGTATTTCGTATTCTGTGGGTTTTAACTTGGCCTTTTTCATTATAGTAAGCCACTATGAGTCCCAACCTGGGGAAAAAAGTAGGGTATAAATAAAGATAACAACCGCAGCAACTATCTTTTTTATCAGTCCTTTCCGTCAATCAGGTTCTGCGCTTGCTGTGCGACTGTGACTGTGTGTAGGTGTCTGCACAGATCTTTTGGTCTGCAAATAAAATGCATTTGTTTGTCTTGGTCTTACGCTGCAAGGCAACAAAAGGGCTAGAAATCAAGTTTATGGAGCTGGATCTGTCTGTGCTCGGAGGAGAGAAGATTGATAGGTATTGTGATAGCCACCTAAAGAGATGTCACATAGAATCATAGAATCATAGAAATGTAGAGTTGGAAGAGACCCCAGAGGCCATCCAGTCCAACCCCCTTCTGCCATGCAGGAACACCCTCAAAGCACTCCCGACAGATGGCCATCCAGCCTCCGCTTAAAAACCTCCAAGGAAGGAGACTCCACCAGACTCCATGGAGGCAGCAGATTCCACTGCCGGACAGCCCTGACTGTCAGGAAGTTCTTCCTGAGGTTGAGGTGGAATCTCCTTTCCTGCAGCTTGAATCCGTTGCTCCTTGTCCTGGTCTCTGGAGCAGCAGAAAACAAGCCCTCTCCCTCCTCTATATGGCATCCCTTCAGATATTTATACATGGCTATCGTGTTTAGAAGAGGAAGCAAGGTTGTTTTCTGTTGCTCCAGAGAAAGCAATGGATTCAAATCACAAGAAAAGAAATCCCACTTAAATATTAGGGGGAAAAATTGATCATAAGAGATGTTCAACCGTGGAATACACTGCTGCCTGGAAGTGTGGTGAAGTCTCCTTCTTTGGAGGCTTTTAAACAGAGGCTGGATGGCCGTCTGCCAGGAATGCTTCAGTTGTGTTCTCCTCCATGGCAGCATGGAGTTGGACTGGACAGACCTTTCAGTCGCACCCAACCTGTGATTCTATGATGCCACGATCTCTCACAGCCGATGACCATTTCTTAGTAAGCTGTCTTTATATGTCACCACATCCTTCCTTGCCAAGAACGAGAAATTTTGCAAATGTTCTTCACATCCTCAGTGCTGGATAATTGCACCCCATTTTTTTCTGGGCAGGGCATGGCCAGAAGGAGAGTGAATTAGTGGAGGTCGCAGTGGCCATTTCCTGCCTTGGTGGACCCTTCGTTTTTGGAACGGCAGCAGCTGCCGAGCACTAATGTCCTTTGTATTTGCTTGGTCTGATTAATTCGATCCGGCATAAGAGAGTCATTGTGACTTTCTGTGACTGCTAAGAACAGACACTTCTTTTTCTTTTTTCCCCTTAAACTGGCCCTGTGGCTGACGTAGTGCGTAGATGTGTTGTATATTAGTAGATATCTTGTATGTTTGTAATAGGACGGTTAGTAACATAAAGATCTGTGATGTTTTTAATACGTAATTTAGTTTATTTGAATCATAAAATCGTAGAAATGTAGAGTTGGAAGAGACCACAGGGGCCATCCAGTCCAACCCCCTGCCATGCAGGAACACCCTCAAAGCACTCCAAAATAAATTTGGATTTATTTTATTTTCTCTCCTTCCCCTTTTTCTCACTTGCTTTGTCACTTTTTTCTCTTCTTCGTCTTCCTTTGTCTTTTCTTTCTTTCTCTCTTCTTTTCCTTTTTGTATATTCTATTTGGATGCATATTAGTATGCTATGCATAATATGTATCCTATATCCTGTTTTATTATTTGTCTTTTTTATCCTTCAATAAAGTTTATATTAATTTCTAAAATAAAATTTTTTAAAAAGGACAGTGCTGTGAGCATTCACACCTATGAGATCCAATCTCCTGAGATGCCGCCACAAGCGAAATTGGTGTGGTTTACCTAGAGGAATTTCAAGCGCGAGATGCTATGTCAACAAAAGTCATCATCCCTTTCTTGATTTGCAGCTGTCTGAAGTTTTCCTAAGTAAAATCAAGCAAAGCGCAGGTCTGTGGTGGAAGCCAGATTCTCAGAAGTGTGAGCCAAAGGCTGTGCATTCTTCACAGCCGCATCCGGAGGTCAGGAGTACAGCGGGAATGTGTTCTTAACCCAGATTCTGGGGATGCGTGTCGGAGGGAAACTAGGTCAGGGAGCAGCAGGCCTGACCTGCTCTAATTAGCTTCTTGCTTGTTTCTCCAGCTTCCTTCTCCTGACAGTCTGGCCTTCCACGGGGTGAGTCCACAACGGTGCAATGAGATGCCTACTCAAGAGAGTCACTATGTTCCAAGGTAGTCCTTGATGATGTTGGCTCCCCTCCTGTGCTCTTAAAGAGCAGTTGGAAACTTGGAAATAAAAGCAGAGAAACTCCTTTCCCAGGATGGAGCTAAAGCAGTGAGAGAGTCAGCTTGTTTTCCGATTCTCGGGCTGAATTAAAGGTCAAGGGACACAGTGGTTGGGGATGGGTGGGCAGGGGACAGGAAGATGGCAGCCCTACAGCCAAGAGATGAAGGATGGCTGGTTGATTCATCTGGTGGTCCAGAGAGTTAAATTGTGGCTCTTTGCCCTGGATCAGCTTTCTTGGCCCAAGATCAGCCTCTTCCTGGTGCCCTCCAGAGATATTTGGATTACAAATCCTCATGGCTATGATGTTTTGGGAGTGTTACTGCGGCCCAGGCCTACCCGGAGATAGCACTTGATATCGTTTTTGATATCAAACCATTTGGCCTTCCTCTGCCACCCCACTCCACGTGTTTGCGAGGCCTCCGGACAAGCACATAAACAGGCGCGGCCGATAATTGCTAGACATTCCATTTCCGCCTAGGCAGGCTGGACAGAGCCGGTTCGTCGCTTCAGGGACCTCTCCGGCAAACACCCTTTTGCTTATGTGCGATACTAACAAAGACTACCCTGCGCTGAGCAGGTAGCTGCACAAAGCTGTGCCAAGCACTCCACATTTGCATACTGGCTACACCATTGTTAAATCGGCGTTAAGCCAATCATGCTAAACTCTGACCTTTTCAAGGCTTTGTTCCACTCCAAACTCACATTGTTCTCACCAAGTAAGGTATGGCCTGCAGTCACAATTCACCCTATAAAAGCCCCCGATTCCGAGACCACCTCGGATCGCTTCTGAGTTCCATCCAGCCTTGCTGCCGCTGTGTCTGGCAAGCCATCCCCTCAGTCCCATGTACTGAGACCCATATCCACGAACTCTATCTTCATATCTCTCCAGGACTATGAGACAGGTGTTGTATCACCCATTTCCCCAAAAATCCCTATTTCCAATTCTTTAGTTAGCTGTGTGATTGTGATGTCTTTACTGTTTGTTTGTCTTTCAATAAAATATTGTTTTTGCTATTTTAAAACTGTCTGACTGCTTGACTGACCTGACCCCATAGACGCTGGGTTGCAAGATCCTGCTAAGTTACCCTGCCTCTTGTTAGCTTTAGTGAGTGCTCCAGCTAATTTTCCCCAAAGTTGTATTTTGTTTTGGTTATTTGGGCGCCTCTCCTGGGACCCCCAGAGAACAGGGTAACAGGAGGATGGGGTTTTTGATCCAGAACATCTGGGAGACACCACCTTGGGGATGGCTGATCTAAATCAATGACTCATCCCAGTTAATAAATTAGGAAATCTAATTAATTTGAGCAAGCAAATCCAAACTTCTAGAAAGTGCCCCTGAACCATGCATAAAAACACCATCCAACCCCCAGTCCCAGCTGTGTGCAGGCTGAGTGGAGTTGCTGGTACTTTACCATTGGTAGTTGCACTGAAGTAACCAGATGCAAGCCTACATAGGCATCTTGCCAAGGCTGAAAGCTCCACTCATGGGAAAATATGCGACTGGGCTCTTTGAAAATCAATCTGAAGAGGCAATTATAAAGCAGGTGTTTTAGAAGTGGCTTGCAATAGATTACAATTATGGAAAAAACAAAACTGTACTTGGGACTTCTGAACTGGTATTTTACTGGGTGGTAGAGAGTGGCTTCCCCCTTCCTGATATAGGCCATTTCCGCACTACACTGTTATAGTGCTTTTATTCCGCTTTCAACATCCTATGAAATCGTACGGTTTGCAGTTTAGGGAATTCTCAGCCGGAGAGCTCTTTGGCCTCAGCAAACTACATATTTCAGAATTCCTCAAGATGTTCAAAGTAGAATAATAGTATTATAACGATGTAGTGCAGAAATGACCATCATTCCAGGGCAAATGTGACTGTGGGTTTATATTCTTCTGCCACCAACACAATTCAGTTCAATTTTCAAAGTACCTTCTCAGAATGAATTGGTAGAATTGTTTTCTAAAAACAGCTATAACCAAATTAAATTTCCTTACTTTTCCAAATTAAATCCACACGATTGCAAGAAAGAAGAATCTTGGAGACACGTTTTCAGAAGTGACCATCCCACTCAAAACTGAATATATCACATACTTCATGGGTTAAGTTAGATGAACTTGTTGTTGTGTGCCTTCAAGTCATTTCTGACTTAGGGCAGCAACCCTATCACAGGGTTTTCTTGGCAAGATTTGTCCAGAGGGAGTTTGGCTTTGCCACACTGGCTCTCAGGTGAATTATTTCTTCAGCTTTGGCTTTTAGCGTTGGTGGTAAGGAGGTTGCTGCTTCCTGTAAATCTTAAAAGTAGAAGAAAGCGAACAAGTCAGCTTCCTAAAAACCTATTTTTTTGTTTAAAGAAGCAAAAAAGTCGTGGTTGGACATGGGCCATTTCCGCACTAGCCTGTTACAATGCTATTATTCCACTTTCAACATTCAATGGAATCCTGGGGTTTGCAGTTTAGGGAGGGGCCATGGATTCCTAATTCCTAAAGTTATTAATGAGCTAAAAACACACAAGAGAGGAGAGGCTGCAGCATTTTGTTTTTGCCTGAGCCTAGGAGATGGCAAGTTTCTGCCCCATCCTTTCTCTTTCCCACTCTGGGTTATTTGAGTGCAAACTATTTTTGCATTTTGAACTCAATTTGCAGCAATCAAAGTGAGCTGAGGACAAAAGAGGAAAGTGAGAACAGGAGAGAAGCTTGGACATTTTGAAAGCAGCTGATAAAGTGTGGGGTGGCAGGGAACTAACTGGGGCTGTCCTTGCCAAACTGGGACAGCTGGAGGGTATGGGGTACAGTGCAATTGCATGTGAAAAAGAGAATTTTCTGAGTGGATGTGGGTGCGCGTGAGAAAGGGAAGCAAGGAAGGGATTCCTGATTGGTATCCAGTGATGTATGTAAGTCTTTTACTCCAAGTCTCAAGTCTCTACCTTCAAGTCTCAAGTCAAATCTCAAGTCCTTGAAGATACTTTCAAGTCAAGCCTCCAGTCTGGAAATCAACTTTATACCCCAACCAAAATTCCAGAATTATTGGACAGAGCCAAATAAAGTCAGTTTTAACAATTCAAGCAGAGTTAGCCCTCCACATCTGTGATTTTGCCACCTGCAGCTTCAGATGTGGGGAACAGGATCCGTCTTACTTTCCATTTCTGAAGCTGGATGACTTTTCAGAACTGGGGAACAGGATCCTTCTTACTCCCCATTGCTGAAGCTTCAAAAGCTTTAGAAGGAAGGATCTTTCCTCCTTAAGCCTGTTGTCTAACACATTTGCTGTTCCCTTCTGAGAAATGCCCCCTACACTCTGGGGGGTGAGTCTTGTCTCAGCAGACCTCAACCCCACCTCAAGCCCATTGCTCATTGCCTGACCCATTTGAATTATAGAATCATAGAAATGTAGAGTTGGAAGAGACCCCAGGGGCAATCCAGTCCAACCCTCTGCTATGCAGGAACATCCTCAAAGCACTCCCAACAGATGGCCATCCAGCCTCTGCTTAAAAACCTCCAAGGAAGGAGACTCCACCAGACTCCATGGAGGCAGCAGATTCCACTGCCGGACAGCCCTGACCGTCAGGAAGTTCTTCCTGAGGTTCAGGTGGAATCTCCTTTCCTGCAGGTTGAATCCATTGCTCCTTGTCCTGGTCTCCGGAGCAGCAGAATTTGCTGTTCCCTCTGAGAAATGTGTCCACACTTTGGGCTTGAGACAGATTGCCATGTGACCAGCAGGCAAAAAGAGATGGAAGCCTTGTTCAAAACCATAAGGTTTCTGGATGAATGTGTTATGTTACTGAATTGAGGGCAGCAAGTCAGTCATTAAAAATATTCAAGTCTTGAGTCGAGTTGAGTCGAGTCAGTGCATCATTTATTGCCGAGTCGAGTCCGAGTCGACTCACTGAAGCGACTTAAGTCCGACTTGAGTCCGAGTCTATTGACTCGAGTCTACATCACTGCTGGCATCATTATGAAGAAGGTTTTTCAGACATCAGCTCATCTCAGATTTTTTTCCCCCGGGCAAAATAGAGGACTTTGTACGACCCAAAGCTTGCTGGGGTGATGCCAGCGGAAAGAGCCTTTGTGAGTTGGCAGGCAGAATGGCAAGAGTTGGAAGCTTAGTGCTTCAGCCTCTTTGAATCACGGGAGAGAAGAAGCAAAGGGCCAGGTCTTTCCCTGGTTAGTAGAGCAGACATTGGGCTCGAGGTCAAGAAGGAGAGAGTCGTTGGCAAGGCTCACGGCTCAGACCAGACGTCCCAGCCAGCTTAGTTCGCATCACGAGAGATAATCTTTTCATAGGATGGGGCGCCTTCTTCTTTGTCATTGACACCGGTTGCCTGCTTCTCCTTTGCGTAGCAACACGCACACTGTTCAAGTTACACTTCCTTTGGAACAGAGGATTTTTTTTTTTAAAAAAGGAATACTTTACGTAAAAATAGATCTACTAACTATGTATAGACCTACAAACAGGCTGTTTCTTTCTAGTATAACAGCCCCTGGCACCAAGAAACCTAAAAGAACTACAGTTGTCTCTCCACTATTACTAGGGTTAGTGCTGCAGGATGCCTATAAAAGTGAAAAAAAGTGCAAAATTTGTGTGTATCTATCATGTCCTGGATAAGTTACAGTCTATAAACTCCACTCTGAGATAGACAGTAGTGTTTATTTGTAGCAAGGCCAGCAATGTGGCACACTTCCAAAATTTCTAAGGCCATTTCCAAAGTAGACTGTTATAGCGCTATTATTCCACTTCCAACATCCTATGGAATCCTGGGGTTTGCAGTGTAGGGAGGATCCATCTGGAAAGAAAGCCAACATGATTCTCAGTTGCATCAATAGGAGTACGGTGTCTAGATCGAGGGAGGTAATGGTACCACTCTATTCTGCATTGGTTAGGCCTCATCTGGAATCCTGTGTCCAGTTCTGGGCACCTCAATTCAAGAAGGATGTCGACAAGCTGGAACGTGTCCAGAGGAGGGTGACCAAAATGGTGAAGGGTCTGGAAGCCATGCCTTACGAAGAATGGCTTAGGAGCTGGGTATGTTTAGTCTGCAGGAGAGAAGGTTAAGAGGGGACATGAGAGCCATGTTTCAATATTTGAAGGGATGTCATGTTGAGGAGGGAGCAGGCTTGTTCTCTACCGCTCCAGAGACTAGGACAAGGAGCAATGGATTCAGGCTGCAGGAAAGGAGATTCCACTTAAACCTCAGGAAGAACTTCCTGGAGGGCAGAGCTGTCCAGCAGTGGAAGATGCTGCCTTGGAGTGTGATGGAGGTTTTTAAGCAGAGGGTGGATGGTCATCTGTTGGGAATGCTTTGATGGGGGTTCCTGCATAGCAGGGGGTTGGACCAGATGGCCCCTGTGGTCTCTTCCAACACTATGATTCTATGATTCTACTGCAGAAATGGCCTAAAACTAAAGCATACATAGAGTTCACAGGTTTTTTACTTTTACATGCAAATTTAGGCATGCAAAGCTGTGGTTGGAGAGGATCATAAATTTAACATCACTCCACATCTTTAGACATTTCCCAGATGTGAAGTTGTTTACCCTCTTTTCATCCTTGGGGCTGGAACATACTTCCCGCCCCCTTATCTCAGATACTTCTGAGTTCTCAAAACACCTTTTGGTACTTTTGTTTTTGCCTGCTCCAATCTTCTTCCCCATCACAAGATACATCATAGCAATGGACAATAAAGCAGTTAACCATTTCATACATTGGAATACACAAGCAAATGTCAGATATATTGTCACAATCAACAATTAACACTTGATAGTTTATAGTCCTCTAGCTAAACTCCATAATTGCCCCTCCCCGGCTACCCTGCACTATTTCAATATCCATTCAGCAGATCAACTTATGACAGAGGCTACACATCGTGACAGTCTGTGGGAAGATGGCAGAGGCATGGGGCGGGGAGGAGAACAGGCACCCAGGGTTCAAACCAGGTCAGGGAAAGGAAAAGGGGTGCGTTGGCATGGTGGCCCTGTACTTTCTCTCTCTCACTGATCTTTTCCCTGTGGGTGTGGGGCATTGGGAAAGGGTTTCTGGTGCTGAGAAATCAGAGTGCAAGCAGTAGCACAGGGCGGAGGGGTGGTTTGCCCCAGGTGGCAGTGTTTTTGGGGCATCCCGACCCCATGCCCCCTGGCCATGCCTCCACACCCCCTGGCCATGCGCCCATGCACCTCAGCCACACCCCCATGCACAGTGGTCACGCCCCTCACACCATAGCCCTGCCCCCTCCCTCCCTCCACACACTCCAAGCTCTGCCACTGGGTGCAAGCCATCCTTAGCTGGCCAAGGGCCTTTTCCACACAACTCTCTTATAGCGCAATTATTCCATTTTCAACCTCCTAGGGAATCCTGGGGTTTGCAGCTTCAAGAGGGGCCAGTCGGCCCCTCTCGAAGCTGCAAACCCCAGGATTCCCTAGGAGGTTGAAAGTGGAATAATCACACTAAAAGAGTGTCGTGCGGAAAAGGACTGGTGGAGGAGGAGAAGGAACAGAGATGGGTTTCAAAATGTTGTATGGCCTCTTTGGAGTTGCTGAGAGGGAAGGTTCCCCTGGAAAAAAAGCACTTGTGGTGGGGAAGGCAAGGATTGGAGAAATTCACAAATAAATCCACAAAAATTAAACCTGTAAATGTGGAGGGCTGACTGCAGAAGGAAAGGCTACCAGGGTGGAATTGGGCTCGAGCCCATATAATAAGAGGTTGCAAATGCACGCCTACCATGGCCAGGTTATTACAGTTATTAGGTCCTCATAAAAAAGCTTTATGCAGTACAGAAGCAACCCAGCTGACAGGCAGTGCAATTAGCAGTGCAATTAGCCTTAATTAGCTCTCTGAATTCCCAAGAAGTGGTTTTCTTTGGATTTGTCATTTTGGGGCAGACCCGAGACATTTTGCTGCCTAAAATGGGGTGACACAGATTGGTTCCCTTCCCCTACGGTGAAATTAATGTGAGCAACAAAGCCAGACCTGTTAGTTTGTCATGCAAAGCGGAAAAATCACACAATTTTCTTTGTACCTGGCCGCATGAATATGATAATGACAAAGCAAATGACTACCAATTTGCTGCTCTTTTTGTGATACCCAGAATCTGCTGCACAAGACAGTCACTTTACTCTGCCTGGTTGCTTTCTATATTTATCAGTTAAACTGTTTCTATCCCACCTGATATATCACGGATTTTTTAAAAAAGGAAAAAGCAGGACAACCGAGGATTAATTGGGGCTGTCCTTGCCAAACTGGGACAGTTGGAGAGTATTGCCATTTCTGCACTAGCTGGTTATAGTGCCATTATTCCACTTTCAACATCCTATGGAATCCTGGGGTTTGCAGTTTAGGGAAGGGTCTTTGATTGGAATGTGGTAGGTTTCCAGCAGTGATGTATTTAAGCCTTTTTTTCCAAGGCCCTTTCCGCACTACATTATTGTAATGCTATTATTCCACTTTGAACATCCTGTGGAATTCTGGGGTTTGTAGTTTACTGAGGCCAAAGATGCCCTCCCCCTAAACTGCAAACCCCAGGATTCCATAGGATGTTGAAAGTGGAATAATAGCACTATAGCCAGCTAGTGCAGAAATGGCCTATGATAGGGTGACTTCTGATTATTTTGAGCAATGGGTTTGTAAGGAATTTAGAGTGATACAAGTCCCAGTTTGGTCTTTGCATGTAGGATGCAAGAAAGAAATCAAAGGCATTGGTAACAAGTCAAGAAAGGCCCCAAATGTGGCAAAATTGCACTGTTAGCAAGTCCCCTTTCTCCATTTTTGAGAGGAAGGTGCTGAGGAGGGGGTCCCAAGACAAATCTGGTGAAGTGCACATAGCCTATGGGCTTCCGTTTGCACATCCATTGTATGGGATGCTCCCTAAGGCTGTTTCTGCACTACACTGTTATAGTGCTATTATTCTACTTTCAACCTCTTGTGGAATTCTGGGCTTTGTAGTTTCCTGAGGCCAAAGAGCTCCCTGGCTGGGAATTCTAAAGGTCCCTCCCTGAACTGCAAGCCCCAGCATTCCATGGAATGTTAGAAGTGGATGTCAGATGGATATACAAACCTATGGAATACAACAAAAGGAACAAATCTACTTATTGAGAGTGTTAAGAGAAAATCCACCACATTTATTAGCATATTTGTATAATGAAATTTTACAACAAGAATGTGAGGAAGAGACAGTTCAAGCTGCAATGATACAATGGGCACAAAATGTTGGACACTCAGTTCAGTTAGAATGGTGGGAACAGAGCTGGCAACGTACACAGAAATTCACGGCTGCCCAAAATTTAAAAGAAAACTACTATAAACTATTTCATAGATGGTACATGACACCAGAAAAATTAAAGACACTTTATAAGACAGGTACAGGTCAATGTTGGAAATATCGAGAGAACTCTGGTACACTATTTCATGTGTGGTGGTCATGTCCTGGAGCACAAAAATACTGGAAAGAAATACATAAGAAAATAAGTTCAATTTTGAAGATTCAATTCGGGATGACACCTGAATGTTACCTGTTAAATATGACACATACATTATAACAGAATCATAGAAATGTAGAGTTGGAAGAGACCCCAGGGGTCATCCAGTCCAACCCCCTGCCATGCAGGAACACCCTCAAAGCACTCCCGACAGATGGCCATCCATCCTCTGCTTAAAAACCTCCAAGGAAGGAGACTCCACCACACTCCATGGAGGCAGCAGATTCCACTGCCGGACAGCCCTGACTGTCAGGAAGTTCTTCCTGAGGTTGAGGTGGAATCTCCTTTCCTGCAGCTTTAATCCATTGCTCCTTGTCCTGGTCTCTGGAGCAGCGGAAAACAAGTCCCCTCCTTCCTCTACATGACATCCCTTCAAATATTTAAACATGGCTATCATGTCCCCTCTTAACCTTCTCTTCTGCAGACTAAACATACCCAGCTCTCTAAGTCTATCCTCATAGGGCTTCATGGCTTCCAGGCCCCTCACCATTTTGGTCACCCTCCTCTGGACTTGCTCCAGCTTGTCAATGTCCTTCTTGAATTGGGGTGCCCAGAACTGGACACAGTATTCAAGATGGGGTCTAACCAAAGCAGAGTAGAGTGGTACCAGTACCTCCCTCGATCTAGACACCAGACTCCTATGGATGCAGCCGAGAATTGCATTGGCTTTCTTGGCTGCCGCATCACACTGCTGACTCATGTTCAGCTTGTGGTCTGTGATGACTCCTAGATCCCTTTCACACGTACTGCTACCCAGCCACGTGTCCCCCATCCTATATTTCTGTGTTCCATTTTTTCTACCTAAGTGCAGGACCTTACACTTCTCTCTGTTGAATTTCATTTTGTTCGCCTTGGCCCAGCTCTCCAATCTATCCAGGTCAGTTTGAATTTTGATCCCGTCCTCTGACGTATTAGCAACCCCTCCCAATTAGAGGGAACGCCAGCTAAGAGACATTGGAGAATAATATTGTACATGGTGACGACGGCCCGTATCGAATATGCACAACTTTGGAAAAATGAAATTACACCCACAATGGAACAGTGTTGGGCAGCTTTTATGGAAAACAGAAATGTGGACATACTCACACAAAGATTGAAAGGGAAATCAGAGGAGGATATTAGCAAAGAGTGGAAGATTGTTACAGATTTGGGTTGAGGGTTGACAGAGGGTATACATTTTTCACGATAACAGTTATTATACAGTTAACAGCTAATGAAATAAGTAGCAAGTAAAGTAGAGATATATAGCAGGAACCAACAAATCATAGATTATTAACATTTTATTGTGATATGTGGTATAATAAATAGAAGGAATATTAATAATTGTAATCCAGAAAGGAAAGGAAGAAGGAATAACATTACATGTAAGCATTGCAGAAATTATTGTTTGTTTTATTTGTTGAAATAAAATTGAAAAAAATTTTTTTATCTTTTTTTTTTAAATTGTACTGGGCTTGGAAAAGTTCCTTTATGGAACATGCATGCCTGGGGATTCTGGGAACTGCCGTCCACAAGGACCTTGTGTGTCTGGGGATTCTGGGAGTTGTAGTCCACAAGTAACTTATTCGTCCAAAAAAGTACTTTTCCAAGCTCTGGGTTGTCCTGAGGGAGAAACACGAGGAGTTCCACAAACGCCTCCCCCTGCGAACCAGCCTCCCCAGCAAGACTGAGGCCATTTCCGCACTAGGCTGTTATAGCGCGATGATTCCACTTTCAACATCCTCTGGAATCCTGGGGTTTGCAGTTTCGGGAGGGGCCGGCCGGAGGATTCCAGGGGATGTTGAAAGTGGAATCATCGCGCTATAACAGCCTAGTGCGGAAATGGCCAGGGAGGGAGCGATTGTTAAAGCCAATCAATCCATCGATCGATTAGTCGGCCCCCACAGGGCCGTTGCTAAGGGAGGCCTGCTTCGGCGTCCAGAGGGGGGAAGCACTCCGAGGGCGGTTGCTAGGGGGCGGGGCGCGCGCCCGTTGCCCGGCAGCGGTGACCGCGGGGCGGGGCCTGTTCCCCCCTCCTCCTCCTCCTCTGCTGGAACAGCTGGTCCCGTTGGGCCATACCATCGCGAGCGACTGGAGGGGGGAGACAAGGCGAGAAGAACTTTTGTCTCAGGGACGAAGAAGAAATGAAAGCCGGGGGGCGTCGCAGTTGTTAAAATAGACGTTCACCTCCATCCGCAAGGGGGTCGGGAGGCTCTTGGTCCCGCTCGTCCTTCTCGTTCCCTTTCCCACCCTCCTCCTTTTCCCCCTCCAGCTGCTGCGCGGGTGGTCCCGCCCGGCCCCTCCCGGCCTTGGCTCTCCGGTTCCCCTCCCCCGTCGACGGTGCTGCGGCGAAGGCGAGGAGGACGCGACGCCCGAGGGGCGCTGGGGTGACCATGGCGCTGCTCCCCTCACGGAACCCCCTCCTGCCGGCCCCGGCCCGAAGGGGGCGCCCCAAGGCCCGCGGCGGGGCCCAGCCCGGCGTCAGGTGAGGGGCTCCGTGCCTTTCCTGCTCTCTCTCTGTGAGGAAACGCCCCCCTTGGTGCAGGATTTGGGGGTGGGGGGCCTGAGAGAGGCCCCCCCTTAAAGGGGAGGTGCATTGAGGGCCAGCCTGACCTGGAAAACTGAGGGGGGGTTGAGGGAGGGTCCCTCTTTCAATGGGGTGCGCTTCTTCTCTCTGTGGGGAATCCCCCCTTGGTGCAGGATTGTGGGGTGGGGGCCGAGCAGAGGCCCCCTTTAAAGGGAGGTGCATTGAGGGCCAGCCTACCTGGAAAACTAGGGGGGGTGAGGGAGGGTCCCTCTTTCAATGGGGTGAGGAGTTTCATTGTAGCTGAGGGCTGTGTGGGGGGGTGGGTGATGGGGAGGGGGCAATGGGGGCAGGGTCCCCTTTTGAAATGGGGGGTACTAGTAAACATAAGGGGTAAAGATATGGGGGGCTGAGTGGAAGGTGGTACACAGGTGTTTGGAGGAGAAGATGAACCCCCCTTTGTCAGTGTTAAAAATCATGGAGGGATAAGGTGGGGGTTGGGAGATTGGGAGGGGGGAATCTGGGGAGGGCCCCTTGAAATGATGGGAGGGTGGTAGTGGGGGATAAGGGGGTAAAGGTGGGAGGTGCTGAAGGTGCTACACGATATGAGCCCCCCCACTTTGTCAGTGTTAAATATAATGGGGAGTTAAGGTAGGGGATCAGGTGACCAGTGGGGTGGGTGTTAGTGGGGGTGAGGGGATAAAGATATGGGGGGGTGGCTTGAAGGTGCTACACAGTTCTTTGGAGGAGGATATGAGCACCTCCCCTCTTTGTCAATGTTAAATATAATGGGGGGGGGTTAAGGTAAGGAGATCAGGTGACTAGTGAGGTGGGTGTTAGTGGGGGTGAGGGGATAAAGATATGGGGGGGTGGCTTGAAGGTGTGATGCAGTTGTTTGGGGGAGAATATGAGGACCCCCCCTTGTCAATGTTAAATATAATGGTAATCCAAGGTAAGGGGATAAAGTGTGCAGGGAGGGGGAGTCTGACTTGGTGGTGAGGCATTTCGAGAGGGTCCTTCTTTAAACGGTGGGAGGGTGTTAGTAGGGATAAGCGTTTAAGATGTGGGAAGGGGCTGACTTGAAGATGTTGCACAATTACTGGGGAGGAATTGAAGGACCACCCCCTTTGCAAATGTTAAATAAGCATTGAATTGGGCAGGATTGGGTAAAGGTAGATGTTTAAATAGTGGGGATGTTACTGGGATAAAGGTTAAGTTGCGGGAGGACATGGGTGGAGGCTGACTTGATGGTACATAATTTTTTGGGAGGGATTGAGGGATCTCCCTTCTCCAGTGTTAAATGTTGTTAGGGGTTTTTTTTGGAGGGGTAAGGTGGGTGGTCTGACCAGGGGATGATGGAGAATGGAGGAAAGGAGCTTAAGGAGAGTCCTTCCCTAAGTATGCCTAAATATGCTGAAGGCTACAGATCCCATTGGATCCCGAAAGGTTGACCCTGGTTAATATTTTGGAAGGGGCCCTTCAATGTTGGCTACATTTGAGAGAAAAGCTGTGGTACACTACCTCTGAGCTATGCAGATGTAGCTAAGTAGCTGATGTAAGACATTAACAATTATTGCGTCTTATTTATATTGGTGTAAATACCCTAAAGGCATCAGATCCCGTTGGATCTTGAAAGCTGAGGTGTGTCAGCCCTCATTAGTACTTCAGTGAGAGGCCTCCAAGGAACACCAGGTGCTGTAGGCTCTACTTCTGAGGAAATCACCTCCAAGTAGTCCTTGCCTAAGTAAACCCTGTGAAATTAATGGGGTCACCCCAGGTTGACAGGTGCCTTGAAGGTAAATACACTCCCTCCTTAAATGGTAGGTATGTACCCCAGGTACTTCCTGCTCCTTGCCTCCACCAGACTCTGATTCTTGCACAAGCTTCACTCATGCACAACCTCCTCAGTTGGTTTCATTGCATATGCAGAAGTGTGTGTGTGTTAGTACCTGGGTTATGTGTACCAGTGCAGTGAGTGTGCAAGTGGGGTGGGTGAGAGGACAGAATTGGAGGAGAGAACATGGATGGGTGGAGAGTGCATGTCCCGGTGCAGCGTTATGCATAGAGTCAGTTAAAGGCATGGCCTGGTCATGGGAGAAAGTCAGTTATGCCTAGTGGAAATAAGGGTGAGGGTTTAAAACTGGATTGTGCAATGAATGGCATATGAGTGAATGGTAGGGAGAATGTGGGCAGTTTGGAGTAGATGATTAGGTAATTTAGGACATGGGTGTGGAGAGCAGAAGACATACCCAAGAATGGGAAGGGTGTGGGTGGAAATCTGGAGATATGATTCCTTATTGTTTGTTTTCTGCCTTCTGTAAAACTTCATTGGCTTAATTGTATCTCTTTTTTCTTTTTTTAAAAAAGGCTTCTTAATTCGAAATAGGCAAAAGCACAGCAGTACTTCACTTAGCCTAGAAATGGTCTAACTGATTCAGTTTAGGACTGTAGGCTAAATTTCCAGACTTCTGCACTACTATACAGACTTCTGAGTCTGCTCAAGGCCCATCCTAACAGGCCCTGAATGTTTCGAGATCCTAAGGAGGCTGGGGAGGGGGAAAGATGGAAGATTGAATGGTTTTGAAAATATGGAAATACAGGAACTCTGGGAGGCAATAATTAGGGTACGTTATGTGTGTTGAGGTGTCTGTGTTGATTATGGTATTTTCTGCTAACGCCTTGGGACTCTACATGATATTTTCTGAAATTCTGTTCTATCACCTTACCAACAAAGGCAGTGGCAGATGAGAGGCTGAGTCAAAACAGAGATTAAACTATGAATGAACAGATGCAAAACTGAAGATGGAAGAGTTGTGAGACTTGAAGGTCTTTGATGAATGGTTCATGGATAGGCGGGTATCGTCTGTTCAGTCCCTAAAAATGAGAGATTGGCACCTCTGAATTTGCCACCCTTCTGATGAGGTATATAGGGTAGACGACAGAGGGAGGTGGAGGAGCTTGTCTTTTGTGTGTGTGATGGCTTCAGAAATCAAGGAGCACACTGGAAGGACTGACGCTTTAATAAGGAGGTGGTACTTATTTATTTATTTGATTAATGCCTTGTCTAACTCCTGGGAGGAGAGCCAAAGCAGCCTTTGTCATATGCATTTTGCTGTTGTCAATTTGACCTAGTTGTTTTTTGAGGAGGTGTTGTAGAAGAGGAGATATGCTTTAGGGAAATGTTATTCATATTGACAGGATGCAGTGGGAATGGGCCTCTTTAAGAAGCGATGTCAGTTTCTTCCCCATCTCTTGGTTGGCCAGTGGAACAATACTGTTTGGAGAACAGTATAACAAACTGTAATATGCTGCACAATTAAGTTATTTAATATACTTGCAGAAAGATGGTTGACGCTCTCCGCAGCTAAAACAACAATTCTATTCTTTAAGGTATAAAATAAATCTCACATACACTGGGCTTCAGATTCTAAGTATGAATAAATATATGTGCACATAACACACACACACGCACACACCTCCAGCAATGTAAATATCTTCTGTTTCTGTTCAGTCTCTTTTTTAGCAAATGCACAAAACCGGAGTGAGATGCTGGTTTCTTAAAGGGTGTGTGGTGGTACGTGTGCGCGCATGCCTCTTAAGCCCTCCGAGGCAGGCACAAAGAATAGTGGCCTTTCTGTTTGCAATGTATTTACATGGCTGACTGTGTGGAGGTTAAATTCCTTTTCCTTGTGCGGTGGCAAATTAAATTAGTCACAAGGGGAGTGAGGGGAGATGGCTGAGGGGAGGAATTTGCTGCAGGGCTCTCTGCTGCAGCTGTTTGTGGAAAAAAATTGTTAAATTCTTGGTTGGCTATAATAAAAAAAAAGAGCACGAATTTGGCTCTTTCTTTTTATGCTCTGGTGATTATAAGCACTTTTTGACTTTAAAAATGGAACAAATGGCTTCTACTGTAGCTTATTACCTTGCAGAAATTAATGACCTTGGAAACTGAGCTACAGATTTAGAGCTGCCTTGGGAATTTAGTTATTGAGAAACATCTGTAAGCGCAGAGCGCCATTACCATTGTTACTCACATCTGTACGGCCTCCCCTAAAAATGTCATCTGTTTGCATTCTCCTCCCAGCTCTCCTTGGCATTCCATTCTATTTTCCCCCATTTAAACTAACGGTTCCTTTTCAGTTCAAATAGAGCAGGAGGGAGAAGAGAAACTGTTGCCTCGCTGCAAATACTGTGTTTCCTGGGTTGCAAAAGAGGCTTGTAAACTGCTTAACTGATACAGACGTTCTTGTCTATGTGTGTATCTGTCTTCCTCTGCTCTAAGGTAACCTTTCTTGTGTTGCTCCCAAGGACTTCAGAATGAGTGGGCTGTTCCAGGGTCCTTGAAAGTTGGCACATAAGCTGCTACAAGCCTTGGCGGTGGGTCAGAGGGAAGGGAAATAACATTTTCAGTGCTCCTTAAATATCATCCACCATAAACCTGCTGCATGTATACCTCTCATGAAATAAAACAATTTTTATACTTGCATTTCAGTCAGTGTTGGAAAGGAGAGATAATAAAATTATTACTGTCGGGGGTGACAAGGCATTCAGTGCCCAAGTGTGGTATCGCTTCTTAAAATCAGTTAATAGTAACCTTTTCCCTTCCTGTTCCCTCCTATGATGCCAGGCTTGGTAGGGTCTCCCTTCCCTCACCAGCATTTGAAAGGTCAACTTCTTACATTTATCCCAACAAAGATAACATTTGTTATCAAATTGTTCTGCATTTGATGAGGAAACCCGTAAAGCTGGATGCAGTGCCCGTTGAAGTAACACCATTTGTAGTGATGACTTCCGTAAGCGAATGAGAAATTGCTTTTTCCAGACTGATACCATTAATATCTCCAACCACAGCAGACCTGTCAGGAAGAATAGGCTTGAAAGTTATTCCAGCTTTGATCAGGTTGTGCTGTAATTATGCACCTATGCAAATTTACTTGTGTGTAGCTCCATTAACATCAGTGGAACTGACTTGCTTGGTCTGGGCTGTGTGAGAATGTCCCTCAAATGAATTTCAAGCTTGCCCCTACAATGAGGAACTGGGACTCAGTCATGAAATGCCTTTGCATGAGGCCTTTGTGTTATTGGCATTCAAATAGGGGAACATAGAAAGAACTGTGCTGGATCAGGCCAAATGCTTGTCTTGTTCAGAACCCTGTTTTCCCCCAGATGCATGAGCAAAGCCCACAAGCAGATCATGAGGGCGGTA
Source organism: Ctenosaura bakeri (assembly GCA_948474755.1). Lineage (NCBI taxonomy): Eukaryota > Metazoa > Chordata > Lepidosauria > Squamata > Iguanidae > Ctenosaura > Ctenosaura bakeri. The sequence continues at coordinate 85,084 of CAOLHI010003768.1, read as the reverse complement.
GCCTTCTCTTCCTGTTCCCCTGCAGCTGGTCTGCAGAAGCATACTGCCTCTTATCTTAGCAGTGTCTTATAGCCATTGTTTCTACTAGCCGCTGATAGCCTTATCTGATGCCAGTGAAACTCATTGAGATTGGAGGTCATAACCATATTTTTGGTAGGTAAATCCCAGGTTTGGACTACGTACTCTGTGGAGAAGTGCGCTCTTTTCAGTTTTCAGCTCTTCTGCATTACAGGAGGATCCTAGGTTGCAATATTATGAAAAAGAAATTTCCTCCGCCAACTTTCTCTGTGTCATGCATAATTCTATAAGCCTCCCCCATCTTCACTCACATATTTCTTAAACTTTTTTTTTTTAAAAAAAACAACTTTTCCTTGTAGGAAAGCTCCCTCAGCCGCTCTGGTTCCTTCAATTGATGTTTTCTGCACTTTTTTGAGCTCTACTGTACCTTTGAGGCTTGGCCACGAAAGCTGCTCAGAATATTCAAATATGACTGCATTGTAGATTTGAACAACAGTATTGTAATTTTGCAGCTGCTTCTTCTTACTGGTCTCTGATGTGGAATTCACACTTTTTAACACTTGCTGCATGTTAGCTCAGTGTTTTGAATTGAGCTCTTCACCACCACCACCATCATCATCCCTAGACTCTTTTCTTAGTCATAAACCCATGAAATCAGAAGGAGCCTTATGGACCTCCAGGTCCAACCCACTGTTCAGTGCAGGATTTCCAGCTAGAGCACCCCAGAAGGTAGCTGTTCAGCCTTTTGTTTTGTTTTTTAAGACATCTACCGAAGGAGACCCCACCACTTCTGTAGGCAAATCGGTTCCATTGCTGAACTGCCCTCATTGTCAAGAAGTTCTTCCTGTAACTTCAAACCATTAGACATGGTGCTGCCCTCTGAGGAAGCAGGGAACAAGCAGAATAATGACTCGTGACTAGCGTAGACCCCACATCAGTTGATATGTGAATCTAGGATTTTTTTTTCTCCCAATGTCACCTCAGTTTACTCTTGCTTAAACCTATTTTTCTATGCTATTACACAGTCAATCAGTCTGGAGAAACCTTTCTGGAGCCCTCCACAATTTCTTTTTGCTTTTACCTCCCAAGGAATCTGGTACCACCCCATTTTCTGAGGAGACATGATTGCCTCACTTCTTTACCTTCATCTCCAGTTCACTGATGAACGTCAAGAAGCACCAGTCCCGACAGAGACTCTTTTGTAAGCTGTGATATGTTTCAGCTCAGACTTGGAACCTCCTGGCACAACAGAAAGGGCAGAACAGCCATGTGTGTTCTACACTGGGCTGCTTCACTTGCAGTTTCTTGTTCATCAACCCACCTGCCACAGATGTGACACTGTATTATAGACCTGTTCTGCGGTCCATAGTCTCACCATCTATGGTTAGAATTGTTCATACCTTCCAGGAAAAAAAAAAGCATTTGATTGTTTCCGAACCTTGCATCTCATGCCTGTGTGGGACTGTTGTCACACCATTCCTCATCCCTTTATAATATAGGTGGGCAAATTGTATCCCATGGGCTGCAAGTGAGCCCCCCCCGCCATTGCTGTTTTGGTGGCCCTTGAGGCCACAGAGAGGTTAATTTCTTTTCTTTTTTGCAAAACTAAAAGATATTTCAAAAAGCTTTGAAAGAGGTAGGAGACCCTGTTCTTGGAAAGAGGAAGCAAATAGGAAATTAGGGGGCCCTAAAAATGTGACAGAAATGCCCCCACACACACCTTCAAGAAGGTGTTTTGGTGGGCATTTGGTGATGAAAGGCAGACTTTTTTGTGTGGTGTGTGTGTGTGTGTGTAGGGGTTAATGGGTCCCTTTTGCTTTTCACAGTTGCTTGTTCCTGCTTTATAATGAAGCGGATTGTAAAGAAGGATAGGTGATTGCCTCCTAGTGTTTTCACTGTCATGCATTTTGGAACCATTTTTTTCTCTTTGTGTCTTCTCTCCCACCCCCCTCGCCTGCCGCCTACTCAGCTAATGTGCAATCTGACTTGACATGTGAGGTATCTCTGCCAACCCAAAGAGCATTTAGTCTTTATCCTGGGGTACTAGTTCCTGTGTGGCCCCACTCCTCCTTGCAGCTCTCTGTGAGTCCTTCAGCTGTCACTGCCCACAAGCAAATTCTTTTGTGTGGGGCTTCCCACAGGATGCTGTTTTTATATAAACAGGAAGAAGCTTAACCAGTGACTCCACACTTCTTCACAAAGAGCAGTGGCTCATTCTCTCGAGAGACTGAACTTCTCAGCTAGAAGCCTACAGGCAGCTCTTTTCTTCAGATCTGATGTGTTGGTTTAAAGTGTTCTGTTTGCAAAAATGAAATTGTTTTTTTCCCCCTGCAGTTTGGGAGCAGATGATTAAACAGTCTGTAATTACTTAGAAAACAGTGTCATAATCACTAAAAGTCAACATGGATTTCTCAGAAATAAGTCATGCCAGACCAATCTTATCTCTTTTTATGATAGGGTTACAAGCTTGATAGATGAAAGGAATGCTGTGGACGTAGCATATCTTGATTTCAGTAAGGCCTTCGACAAAGTTCCCCATGACATTCTTGCAAAGAAGCTTACAAAATGTGGGCTGGACAGGGCTACTGTTAGGTGGATTTGTAATTAGTTGACCGACCGAACCCAAAGGGTGCTCACCAATGGCAGCTTTTCATCCTGGAGAGAAGTGACTAGTGGGGTGTCACAGGGTTCTATCATGGACCCAGGGCTAGTCAACATCTTCATCAGTGACTTGGATGAAGGAGTAGAGGGCGTGCTGATCAAATTTGCAGATGACACCAAATTGGGAGGGATTGATAATACCCCAGAGGACAGGATCAAATTTCAAAATGACCTTGACAGATTGGATTGCTGGGCCTAAGCCAGAAAAATGAATTTCAACAGAAATGAAAGGTCCTACACCTAGGCAGAAAAAATGGAATGCACAAATATAGTCTCCTCCTTTGGAGGTTTTTAAAACCAGAGGCTGGATGGCCATCCGTTGGGATTGCTTTGATGGGTGTTCCTGAATGGCAGGGGGTTGGACTGGAGGGCCCCTGGGCTCTCTTCCAGCTCTGTGATTCTAACTGCTGCAAGATGTGCTGGTTTGATATTTGGACTAGGACTCGCAGAGATGAGGATTCAAATCCTGCTCAGCCATGGAGATCCACTTGAGCAAGTCAGAGGAGGGCAATGACAAACATCCCCTGAATATACATCTTACCAAGAAAACCCAATTGTGGTTGATTGGGTTGCCATAAGGTGTAATCGATTTGAAGTCACATAACAACGAAGTGGCAGAAGAAATGAATAAATGAAAATAAGCTACAGTCAGTCATCTACAAGTGTAGGTTTCACTTTTATGGATTTGATTATTTGTGAGTATCTCCAGCCCCTGCCCTATCTGCCCCCGCAAACACTTTCCAGGGAAAACTTCCTTCTCAGTGGCTCTGATTCCCTGACCTGGTTGGTCTGGAGCAATAGGAGCCTGCCCTTGGCCTGATTTTCTTGCAGCTCCTGGTTATCAGTGGCAGATATAAGAGACCCCAGAGAACTAAGGGGTGTCTGCCACTGTTTCTAGTATAGCCCGCCCCACTTCAAGAAAGCCCTGCTCTTCAAATTGCATAGTCCATTCATGATTCCCTGAAACCTGTGCAAAGTTTTAGCCTCGCACACATTTAGCTATAAGGTCTCTCCTATGAGTCACATCGCCAAACAATAGGATTCTAATCTGTTTCAGGTATTTTGCATCAAAGGAACAGTTGCTTGCTTAAGTTGAACAGCCAACCTTACAGATAACAGAATAATAGCAAGTGCTTTATATATTGATATAATGATTAGGCACTGCAGACATAAGATAACAGTTATAGCCAGAACTCTTCACAATGACCAAAATGGCTTTGAACACTTTTTCTTAGCTTTTGACACTCCACATCACAAGGAAGTCAGCATTTCAAAACCCAGTTGTGATGCAGATGTAGAATCCTGGAGGTGGAAGAGACCTCAAGGGTCATCCAGTCCAACCCCCTTCTTTCATGCAGGAAGATACAGTCAGAGCACTCCCAGCAAATGGCCCTGTAGCCTCAAAACCTCCAAAGAGGGAGATTCCACTACACTCCAAGGCAGTGTATTCCACTGTTGAACAGCTCTTACCCTTGGGAAGTTCTTCCTAATGTTTATGTGGAATCTCTTTTCCTGTAGTTTGGAGCTATTGCTCCATGTCCTAGGCCATTTCCGCACTACACTGTTAGGGTGCTATTATTCCACTTTCAACATCCTGTGGAATTCTGGGGTTTGTAGTTTCTGGAGGCCAAAGAGCTCTCTGGCTGAGAATTCTAAATGCCCCTCCCTAAACTGCAAACCCAAGGATTTCACAGGAGGTTGAAAGTGGAATAATAGCACTATAACCATGCAGTGCAGAAATGGCCCTAGTCTCTGGAGCAGCAGAAAACAAGCTTGCTCCATGAGGGAATCATCTTCATAAGGGGCAAACTCCAGGTGGTAACACCCAACAAATTCTTACTGTGGCTGATAAATGTGAATTGAGTGATGAGCATAACAGTTTTGTGATGAGCAAAGTAATTTTATTGGTTGCACTTTTATATCAGCTTTTTTCTCATATGTAGAAGTGAGAATGAAATGGAATGGATAATGAGTGACAACAGAGATGGGTCTTATGGCAGTCATAGAGATACACTTGATGCATCACTCTGTGCAGATGTGTACCAATACAGCTGCTGTGAGAAGGTTATTAGAACTGAAGTGTTTTCTTTTAACCTTTTCCCTGTGCACTCAAGTTTCACCTCCATCTTCATCTGTCTTTTTTAAAAGCTATATTAAAGGCAGTCGTGCATTAAAGTAACATATGATTTGGCCTAGACATGAATAATGTAATGCTTCAGTAAGAGAAAAAGAGTTACGCAACATAATGGCTTAAAAATAATTTGTTTAATTAAATCATCTGAAACAAATTAGAGAGCAGGCCAGATAATTGCAAGTAGTGAAGAATCTGCAAGGCCTGCCTGGTCCTGCATTCTGTTCATATAGTCGACAACCAGATGCTTCTGGAAAATCCACAGGTGGGCAGAGCACATGAGCAACTTAACCTTCCATCTCATGTTCTCCAGCTTTGTAGCCATCACTACCTCTTGTGGCTATAGGTTACACATTTTTAGTGTGTGCATGTGAGGAGAAGTACTTCCTTTGATCTGTCCTGAATCTTGCACACTTTTCAATTTCATCTGATAACCTTGGGTTCTAGTGTTATGAGAGAAGGAAAAAACATCTCCCTATCCATAGAATCATAGAGTTGGAAGAGACCCCGGGCCGCCCAGTCCAACCCCCTGCCATGCAGGAACCCACATCAAACCACTCCCAACAAATGGCCATCCAGAATCTGCTTAAAAACCTCCAAAGAAGAAGACTCCACCACACTCCATGGAGGCAGCAGATTCCACTGCCGGACAGCTCTGACCGTCAGGAAGTTCTTCCTGAGGTTCTAGTGGAATCTCCTTTCCTGCAGCTTAAATCTCTTGCTCCTTGTCCTAGAGCAGCAGAAAACAAGCCCACTCCCTCCTCAACATGACATCCCTTCAAATATATATACATGTCTCTCATGTCTCTCTTCACCGTCTCTTCTGCAGACTAAACACACCCAGCTCCCTAAGCCGTTCCTCATAGGGCATGACTTCCAGACCCTTCACCATTTTGGTCACCCTCCTCTGGACATGCTCCAGCTTGTTGGTATCCTTCTTGAATTGAGGTGTCCAGAACTGGACACAGGATTTCAAATGAGGTCTAACCAAAGCAGAATAGAGTGGTACCATTACCTCCCTCGATAGAGACACTGTACTCCTATTGATGCAACCAAGATTCATGTTGTCTTCCTTGGCTGCCGCATCACACTGCTGACTCATGTTCAGCTTGTGAGCCACCAAGACTCCTAGACCCCTTTGACACGTACTGTTATCCAGCCACATGTCCCCCATCCACTTTCTCTCCATTATGTATAATTTTATACCTCTTCCCTTTGTTGTTATACTCCTTTGAGATGACTCTGTCTTTGGGTTTTTCTTGCAACATTTATCCAGAGGAGGTTTGCCATTGTTTTCATCTAAGGCTAGAAGAGTGTGACTTGCTCAAGGTGTCCCAGTGAGTTTCCAAAGCTGAGTAGGGATGCAAACCCTAGACTCCCAGAGTCAGTCAAGCACTCAACTCATTGCATCACACTGCCTTTACTAGTTGTTTTCCAAAGCAAAAGGGCAGACACATTCTAAATTTTCTTCACAGGTAGAGTTACATCAGTCCCCTGATTATTCTGAATGTCGTTTTTCTGCACCTCTCCCTGCTCCACAATACTGTTTTTGTGGCTAATGGCAGCTGTGAGGATAATATTACCTGCAAGATGAAACTCTTGAGCCTCCTGATTTATTTGTATCCTCTTCACAATATGGAAAGTAAAACTTGTTAAGGCAAGAGTGTGCTTAAACTGATATTCTCTTTGCATCTAACAGTTGCTTGTTTATCAGTTGCTGGGCTGAGGTATTGGCTGACAAAACTGGGTGTGTAGGTTCCATGAGTCTTCAAGCAGAAGAAGCTATTGTTCCTGCAGTTGGACAAAGACACTGCTGGATTTTGACACAAACATTCCAATCTGCATTACTACTACTGTGCTATGAGATTCAGGGAGTGGGTAGATGAAACCATCCTGTTAGGCAATGCATTGGGTTCAAATTCACCTTGTTGCCAGTTAGTGGCCTGACCTAACTGCATGATTTTGTTTTGTATGTTTACTGTAACTAAAGATAGTAAAGCACACTTATGTTCCACTGGTTTTAGGGACAGAGTAGTTCCTAGTCCCTTGGGCAATGGAGGTGATGACTGGAAGGACATAGCAAGCCTGCATAGATGGCTTTTTACAATCAGCATAGGAGTGTCCTGGAGTAAAGAAGGCTAAGCTTTTCTCTTAGGATGCTTTGCATCCTTTCAGTTGAAGAGATTTGCTTGTTTACCTCTTCCCTCCCCACTCCTTTCTTCTTTCTTGTCATGTCTTCTAGACTGAAAGCCTGCAGGCGGGGTCTGTTCTCTTTATTACTGAAATATAAGCCACCCTGAGAGCCTTTCCAGCTGAATAGCAAAGGAATATGTTTTAAAGGAATAAATACAGTTTTTAAATCAGATTGTTCTTAATCTGAAGTGTATACTGCTCAGTATCTTACTGCTTTCTTTCTTGGAATGGTAACACTAAAAGGCAGAAGTTAGCCACCCACTTATATTTTCTTCCAGTTTGAAGAGAAATCTGCTTAATAGACGTTGTTCCATAGACAAATAAAACTGATTACTTACACTCACTTGTGGTTTTTTATGAAATTATTTTTGTAACTATAAAAGAGCCTATCATTTTATTTGATTTCTTTAAAGCATTTAAATATCACCTCTCAACCTACCATGGCCCCAAAGGCAATGAATAAAGACATTTAAAACATCGAGTGCGTGAATAAAACGTATAAAATGGGCTAAAGACACTTTTTAAAATTCATATAAAACTACAGAAAGTTGAAACAGCCAGAGCAGCCATCCCTAATTTGAAAGACTGAAGGCCATGCAAAACAACACAGTTGCTTCTACCCACAGGCAGGTCAGAAGGGATGGTAACAGCTGGAACCCCCTTGGACAGGAGTTCTACAGTCATGATGCTGCTGGGAAGAAGGCCCTGCCATGTCAGTCACAATGACATGTGGTGAAGACAGAATGTAATCTTAGATCATTTCTGACTTATGGTGATCTGAAGACAAACCTGTCACAGGATTTTCTTGCCGTAATTTGTTTAGAGCAGATTTGCCATTGCCTTCCTCTGAGGCTGATGGCAGATTGTGATTTGCTCGAGGTCATGTAGTGAGTTTCCAGTGGCCAAGTGGAGATTTGAGCCGTGGTTTCCCGGAGTTGTAGTCCAAACTACACCATACTGGCTCTCAACACATTTAATATCATAGACTACAGTTTCACCTCAGCAAAAGAAAGTAAAGTCGAAGACTGTAAAGTCGAAGGCTTTCACGGCCGGAATCCATAGGTTGTTGTGGGTTTTCTGGGCTTTGAGACCATGTTCTAGTAGTATTTGCTCTTGACATTTCGTTGGCATCTGTGGCCGGCATCTTCAGAGGATCTGAAGATGCCAGCCACAGATGCAGGCAAAACGTCAGCAGAAAATATTAATAGAACATGGCCTCAAAGCCCAGAAAACCCACAACAACCTATGAAAGTTAAACTGTTGATGTAACGTGTATCAGGTGAAGCTCTCTTTATATGTTTTAATTATTTTAGTTAATTTTATATGAGTTGAGTCCATTTGTGTATGTAATTTCTGTATCTGTATTTTTGTATTATGTTTTTATTGTTGATATGGTCAGTTGACTAATCAATAAACGATGATGATGATGAGGTGAAGCTCTCTTTAGGTATGTGTCCTGAAAACGAATAGCGCTCTTTCAAGTGTAGTCTTTTTTTTGTGTGAAATCCAAGGAAGGTGTACGCTGTTCTCATTATGTACTTATAAATATTCTAATGAAATAATTTCCACATGAAACTTTGAACATGTTTGGACATAGCATTTAAACCAAAAATGCTAAATCAGATGACATTATTTAGCATATTGGATTTTTTTTCCTGTAACATTTTTCAGAAATGTTTCCAATTTTGCTTTTTCCAGAAAACCCACTTCCCTACTCACTTGTTTCTTGAGCCATTTAGATCAATGCTATAAGCTTAGGAAGAGATGAAAATTAACTGGAAAATTTCAGTTACCAGGGGATTTGCTTATACTGAAAAGCAGGGTTATAGAAAAGAAGGCAATTGAAAACTTCTGTTGACCCAGATAGTTGCTCTAATCATGTTTGTGAGCTTTTGAACTCTCAAAGATATTTGCTGTCAGAACAGAGGTCAGCTTGAATGGGTCCTTGCATGTCCGGACTTGCCTGCTTGGCCAGCTGGCATGCCTTAAGAGCAAAATCAGGCATAATCTGTCTGCTGAATTATGTTGCTTTGTATTCTGCCAGAGGGAATGTACAGCAGTTCAGATCTGGAATGAAACTCCTTGTAGGTTGTTCCAAGCAAAGGCTATTTCTCAGGACCCCAGATGCCAAGACAACACTGGGTCTGGGTTGGTGTGATGTGGGGTCTCAGCATGAGATGCCATGTGCAGACACAGGTTGGTGAACTCGCAGTTGCAAAATGGTGTTTTGTTGGCAGCTACTCTGCACTTGTTATAATATCTGTATTGCCAAGTACAGCAGAGTTAAAAGCAAATGCTTTTAATTCCAGGATGAAAAAACATGGGAGGCTATTTTCACTCCTTGGTGGGTATACTGAGAAGGGAACTGGCAGGGAACTGTAGAGGCAAAAAAATACTAAGAAAAAATGAGTGGGCAGAAATACTGCGAAAGGAACAAAGTCTTTTTTCTCCTAACAATATGGGAGTACTGAGTGTCAAAACTGCTGATGTTTCATTGCCAAATGACAGAATGTCTCACCAAGTGCTTTCTTCCATCAGTCTGGAGAACTTTTCAAACATCACTTCTAACCATCTGTCCTTTCTTTTTGCAGCTCTAGCCGCCTCCGACAAATTCAAAGCATTCTGACTCAGAGCAGCAAATCCCAGCCCGATGGAATACTGTGCATTTTGGGTAAATTTTTTTAGTTGTTAATATATATATTGTCAGTTTGATTGAAATATGCAAAGTAATCCGAGAAGCCCGTGACCCTTTATATATTCCTTCCATATTAGAAGTATACAAGGAGTGCGCACATATTTGGGGAAATGTGGCACATCCATTAATAGCTGGAACATGTCAGCGCATCAAATCTGAACCTCTTGGAAAAGAGTGGAATGAAAAGTTCAAGGAAAAGGTCATCACCATATAGTGGAGAAGGGCCTTTGAAGATATATCAGAAAAAACCAATTGGTAACTAATGTAATAGAAGTTCACAATTCTTACTATATGTTTGTCTTTTAATAATCATATGGGACATAGGGCATAATAGCTTAGCGGAAGGGCAACATTCTTTGCATACAAAAGGTCACCTTTCAGTCTCTAGGATCTCCAGATCTCATCAAGTGATGAGAAGTCTGTCTCTGCCTGAAATCCTGAAGAGCTGCTGCAGCCAAGCAAGACAACACTGGAATGGATGTACAAAGTCATCTAGCAGGTATAAGCCAGCTAGATGTAAGAGGAATTAGAGATGTTCCGAAGCAGTCACAAAAGAGTAGCCAGCTGTTTTTCATCTGTCTTTCCACACCCACCTAGTCTGCCCAGCATTTATCTTGGGGCTTAGAATTGGTGTTCCTTATGATTTTATTCATTGAAGTTTTCTTAAAGAGGACTTTAGAAAGATTGTAATTCCCAGGCTGTAAGTCCCAAAGTGATTAGTGTGGTGGAAACCAAATGAGTGTTTTCCTGTTTCATGGTGGACAAGGCCCGACTGCGTTGTTTTTACATGTAACCCTCTTCCCTGCCCACTCTTGTGAAGTCACAAGTTGCCCACAGCAGTTGCAGAGAGAGCAGCCACTTTAGAATGTCTCCCCAAGTCCATTGTTAACAGAGGGAGAAGTCCTTCTGGTCTTGTTCTAGAACTGGACATAGTGTCAGACCTCCCAAAGAGTTCTTTATGTACTGAACACTGATACGTGTTACTGCTATAGCATAAACTTTATTGGTGGTAAGCGATGCAGCAGAAGCATTCCAGTCCTTTCACTGATGGAGTCCAGCACCCCCTCACAACCAGTGGTAGAACGAGGTCCCCAAACAAATTCTACCACTGGCTGTCCCTTGGCTGGTCATCAAATTCCCCGTTACTGGGATGCGTAGGCTGTGTTGCACCTTCCCAAAGCAAGGCCAATAGACAATAGAATCCCAAAGATTATATAGTGCAGAAGCAAACAAAGAAATTCAACGTGTGCAAAGTGTGGTCCATCTCCCCCGCAAAGAGCAATGAGAACTGTGTGAGCGGGTAAGCAGGAGAGAAAAATTCACTCTCCAGTCTGTTCTTAGCCTTCATTTCTTTTCCCAGCATAAACTGCATAAAAAATGCAAAAAAAATCCCGCAAGATCATTAATGCAAGTTAACTCTTTCACCCTACTCAACAGCTCTTAAAGTTTGACCATTATGCTAACAAGGTCTCCAAAACCCATCTGCCTAAAGGCAGAGGCCTAGCTCAGTACAGTTCCCATGCTCAACACTGCAGGAAGTGGTCCCCTGTTGGGGCCTCATGTTCTGGCTTGGGTTACACAGGTGCCCTGGAACCCTTTTTCCTGGCCACAAAGAGTCAGAGAATGGATATTAGTCACCTGTTTGTCCTGTCAGCATCCCCATTTGTCTTTGCAGTTGGAAGCACATGTTTATCATTTCCTCTTACAATTACTGCATTTATTTGGTTTATTACTTCAGCCATGCCAGATGTTCCAGCTTTCCCCCAAAATCTAGGTTGATGAGAGGGTTTTATGAGGTAGCTGTGCTACAGTCCTTAATGTAGGTCTTAAAAGTGCCATCCAAGACTCTGAGGCTTGGCCATATGCTTCTTGACAGACTCTGAATCCATACTGCTTAGGATTCAGCCATGCTCAGAGCAGCCTTCATTGCTGAGAAAATATCTCTCAAGTGGAAAGAACATACCTCCAAGTACTGAAAGTTGAATCGTTTAGCTGGCTGCCTTGGCTGTTCTTGAGAGGTTTATCTCTAAAAATGAACCTTGAAAAATTTTAAAACAATCTAGTCTTCCTTCCTGGTCTGCTATGAGTAATCCTGGTGGTGAAAAGAGATGTAATGAGAGCTATTTATAATTTGTCTTTCTTGTCCTTTTCCCTCTTACTAAAGTGGATTATTAGAAGGCTTGTTCCTCTTCTCTTTCCCCTACCAAGCAAGCATTTTCTATTATTTTAAGCTGGTAAGATTGAAAGCAACATACATTTATTTGCACATAAACTTTGAAAAGCTTTGAGAGCATGGCTCATGAAAGGGCTATCTGTCCTAGGCTAGAAATATGAGGGTTGCATGAGCTGGAGCTCTGGAATGCATGCTTTCTCAGAGTACCTAGCTGCTAACCATTGTGGTTACAGGATGTTATCCATCTCTGAGTCAAGCAGAAGTCTGGTTAGGGAATAAGACTGAATACACACACACACATACACACACAAAGAATAAGAGGCACCATTAGAAATGATTATCCTAATAACAGGAAACTGTTTACAGTATCTGATAGCAATCTTGCTCTGATGTGGTTGAGGTGAGGTCTGTACTGTCTAGCTGTGGTAACTGCTGTTGGTTGTGCCACTTCTGATTGTGGTTTTCAGGGTGAAATCTAGGCTTTGCAGAAGGAAACCTTGTCTAGGACCTGATAAATTGGGGTCATTTGGCTTAACCCAAAACTTGACTTCTTCAAGTTATAAAATCACTTGCAGAACATGATGGTTACGATATAAAGCTGTGTGGGAACTGAAGTAGAACTCTTGTCTTCACATGCTATGAAATAAAAGCTTGGTCTTTCAGAAGTTACATGAATGGTTGCCTGGTGTGTGAATATTCCTTTGTTAAATATTCCATATGAGTGACTATTTCCATGCCTTCAGTGGATGAAGAACCACCCATGGAACTACATAACAAAGGTCAGATGACCTGGCTATCCAGATCCCTTGAGCAGGCTGGAGTTATCAGGGCAGATACTTAGCTAGGAGCAAACCCACTGAACTTGGTATAATCTACCTCTGAGTAAACGAGCATGAGATTGTACCCCTGATCTGAGACTTTAAAAAGGGATGTTGACAGGCTTGACACCTCTCAAAACAAAGGCACGTCTACCTACCTAAGCTAAACAAATGTATTATCCACATGTACACGTAATGTGTAGAAAACAAAAAGATTCTTGAACCTCAAGTAGTGTATGTAACACCCCTTCCTCATGAATCATTTTAAAATTGCTCATAACAGTATGGTGTAGTTTTCACATGTTTCCATGCTGGAAGGAGGTCATACAGCATACCAGAATTAATTTTCAAGGTTGGCAGGCTGTGAGCTGCATGCATGCGGAGATTTGTTTGTTAAGTATTTGTATCATGCCCTATATAGTAATTGCTCAGGGCAGCACACTGGAGTTGCTTACAGTGTATTAATAGATATGTTCCAGGACTTGGCCAATTCTTTTGTCCAAGAACTTCTTTGCTATGGGGAAACATACAAATATACAGGTCTGCAGTATCAAGGGGAGAGGAGCCACTGAATATCCAGTGTTACTAGAAACAAAAGTGAGACTGAGCTGGTTGGCAAAGTCTGTGTTGCTGCAAAAAAGAGAACCTCACACACATACATATGCATGGGAGCATTTAGTTGTAGTTGCCTTATGGTGATAGTTTTTAATGCTTTTATGACTCATACATCCTAATTTAAAAATTTCCCTGGAGGAGTTGGAGATAACTAGGTGAACCAGCTGTCAACCAGAAGATCCTTCTCACAAACTGCATGTTATGAGAGAAGGATTCAAATTGTAAGAGGAGATTCCAAATTCCTAATGTTTCCCCCTAAACATTAGCAAGAACTCCTTTACTATCAGAACTATTCTGCGGTGGAATGGACAGCCTCTTCTTTGGAAGTCTTTAGACAGAGGTTGGATGGGTATCTCTGGGGAGTGATTTAGTTGCGTATTCCTGCATGGCAGAATGGAGTTGGACTGGCCCTTGTGATCTCTTCCAACTCTAGCATGCTGTGATTCTATGCTCCTAGGGCATGTAGATACTCTAACTTGCTTAACTTTGCAGGGGTATCTGAGTGGCCTAGTTTCCGCCCCCTCCCCACCCATAGCTTCCCCGAGCCTTCATCTGTTCCCTGCTTATAAATCTGGATTTCTTGGCAGCCCCTGAGCTGTATCCCAGCATAACCCTGTGTGAAAGCCTGGACTGAACAGTTACACCGGAAGCTGTGCAGCTAGTGCTCCAGCTATAGGAGACAGCCAGCTGCCAACTGTGATCCAATCCGCTGTGGCTTTAACCCTTTCTCATGGACTGTGAGGTTTAAGTAAATGTTTAAAAACAGTAAGCGTTGTATCTCAGTTATTTGTAGCGCTGGCCCTATTTGAAACTAATCTGTGATAGTTTCTTTCCTTTAATAAAAAGCCCCCAAATGATTGACTGCTGCAGTTTCTACAAGCTTTATCTGAAAAACAGGAAAAAAAGGACCAAGCTGGGAGTGGTTTTCTCCTGTCCCCTGCATGTGGCACTTCTGTTCCTTACTTTTTCTTGTTTCCCCCTCCCTTTTTGTTTCTCTGAGTAGGAGCTATTGTTATCCATTGCCTTGCAGCTTTCAGAGATCCCCAGCTAGAAGATACTGCAAAAGTGTTGTAATAAATTTTTTTAGATTCTTGGGTGAACAGGTGCCTGAAACTTTGCCCCCCACCAACCCTGAGGAGGGTGGTTGCCATTTCCCAGTTTTGTTACTGGCCACTTTATTGTGGTGAGTAAATAAGCATGTGTTCCAGCTGACCAGGGAAAGATATGTTAAAGTAATTATTGACTATTAGTTTCCTTTGGGCCATAATGTGCTTTATAGATTATAGTATAGCAAAGCCTTTAGTTGTGTAGATCATGAAAAACAAAGGATTAGAGCAGGGGTGTCAAACTCAATTTCATCCTTGGGCCACATCAGCATTATAGTTGCTCTCAAAGGGCCAGTTGTAGGTGTAAGACTGTGTAAATGTATCTATCTTTTATCATATTAAGTAAGTGCCTCTGCGTTCAATTATTACCAGTTTTTAAATTGCCTTCCCTCTGCTTCAACTTTTCTTTTCTTGGACGTTTTGAGGCTACTTGATTGTAGTTTATGATCCCTATACTTCTGTAAAGTGACATAGAATTGATCAGTATATCCACAGTGTGCCACTTTCAGCCCCCCAGACCCTCTCTATGCCTGTTTCAGCTCCCCAGACCTCTCTATGCCTCTTTCTGCTCTCCCCCCATGGCTCTTTCTGCCCCCCTGCCCCTCTCTGTACCTGGTGAGCCCGATCCCCACATTGCAGGCCTCCGGCTGCCGGTATTCTGAAGAGGGGCCCAGCAGCCAGCACTCATGATCTACTTCTACTTCTGACTGTTTCTCTGTCCAACTCTCATAAACTTCATGGAGCATTGCCATGGTAAAACCCGTGGCAACCCTGTGATGTTGAGACTTGGACAGAGGAGCATCAGAAATAGAAGTAGATTGTGAGTGCTGGCTGCTGGGCCCCTCTTTAGAACACCAGCAGCCAGGGACCCACAATGTGGGAGTTGGGCTTGCCAGGCGGGAGGGAGTGCCACACCTGCATCTGGTGTGAGGGCCATATGAAATGGTCTGGTGGGCTGAATTTGGCCCACGGGCCTTGTGTTTGACACGTGGATTACTATATTTGCTAGCCTATAAGAGTCACCCCCCCCCCGAAAAATACTGTTTGAAAATTGGGTGCATCTTATACGCCAGTGTGTCTTACAAGCAGGCAAATAGTTTTTGTCAGCATATAAATGGAGGCGTCTTATGTGCCGGCAAATACAGCACTCTTAAAGAAATGGGTGTGCCACATCATTTGATTATTGAGTACATATGTATCTGTACTCAGGACCAGAGACTACCGACAGGATAGAATATGGAGAAATGGAATGGTTTCCAATTGGCAAGGGGGTCAGACATGGCTGCATTTTATCACTATATTCGTTTAACTTGTACGTTGAACATACATGTAAGGCAGGATTAGATTCGGAGAAAGGAGACATGAAAATTGGAGGAAGGAACACTAACGGTTTAAGATACTACTGGCAGGAGATAGCAAATCTTGGAACGATCACTGAGGAAAATCAAGAAACAATGTACAAAGACAGGCTTACAGTTGTACATTGAGAAAGCAAAAATAATGACCACAGATGATCTACATAACTGTAAAGCGGACAATGAAGACACAGAAAAGTAGTTCAAGATTTTCCACACCTTGGCTTAGTCATCAATCACAATGAAGACTGAAGTCAAGAAATCGGAAGACTAGGTCAGGCAGCTATGAAGGAACTAAACAAGATCCTGTAGTGTAAAGATGTATAATCGAATACTAAAATTAGTATTGTCCATGCTGATGTACAGTGGACCCTCTGTATCTGGGGAGGGTCCATTCTAGGACCCACTGTGAATGGGAACAAACATGAATGTTTGCATCCCATATTATTAAATGGCAGTCACTTGTGCACATCCACTTCAGTGTGTCTGGTTTGGTGTTGCTGTCGTTTTACATATTAGATGTGATGCTCTGCAATCCCTGAAATTCTCAGATCCGGAGTCACATATTTCCAGTTTCTACACATGGCTGGGAAAGCTGGATGGTGAAGAAGGCTGAAAGGAAGAAAATCAGCTCATTTTGAACTGTCCTGGAGAAGAGTTCTATAGATAACCATGGTCTGCTAAAAGGACAAATAAATGGACCCTAGGGCAGATCAAGCCTGAATTCTCCCTAAGCCAAGATGACTAAATTGAGACTGTCATTCTTTGGACGTACCAGGACAAGACAAGACTCAGCTGGAAAAGTCAATAGTGCTTTTAAGTAGAAGGCAGTAGGAAAGAGGAAGACCACATAACAAATGGTTTGACTCAGTCAAGGAAGCCAGGGCTCTAAGTCTGCAAAACCTGAGCAGGGCTGTTGATGACTGGGTGACTTGAAGGTTTCTCATCATAGGGTTACCATAAATCAAAGCTGACTTTATGTCAGTTAACAACAACATTCAGGCAAGCAGATTAGTAGACCTATTTGCAAAGCTGTGTATTTGATAGATCATTACGTCATAATGGACGCTGTACTCATGAAATCAAAGGTTGAGATTTGGATAGGCAGCAGTGAAGAAACCAGATAAGATCCTTGATCCTTAAAGACATATATTGAATACTAGGGTCAGATTCATTCCTGCTACAGTATTCCTGGTTTGTGTGTATGGTTTTGAAAGCTGGACAGATAAGAAAGCTGATAGGATGAAAATCAACTCTTTTGAAATGTAGGGTTGGAGGAGAGTTCTGCAGATCCCATGGAATGCTAAAAAATGACAAATAATGGGTCTTAGATTAAGCCTGAACTCTTCCTAGAGGCCAAATGGCTAAATTGTATTGTACTTTGGACACGCTGTGAGACAACATGACTCATTGCAAAAGACGGTAATGCTTAGTAAAGTGGAAGGAGATAGAAAAAGAGGAAGACCACATTACACATGTTTTGATTCACTAAAGGTGACCCTGCTTTTCCAAGATCTGGGCAGGGCTGTGGATGACTAGGACTCAAGGAACTCTCATCTATAGGGTTGCCATAAATTGAAGCTGCAAGCATAGACTTACTTGAATCATTTAGGCCAGATTGCAACAGCATTTCTTTCCCCAGTGATTCAACTTTTGAGCAAATAAAATTTATGTAAAATAATGTGCTGTATTCATGGGTGGCATGTAATTGAGATTGATACTGGTAGCCAGCAACACTACTTTGACTACCGTCATTAAGTCTTTTGTAGCCAGAAGCTATTATCTTTCCCCGGTGCTTAATCAATTGCTTCCCATCACCAACAAGAAAAGAGAGCTCTAACAGTGACATGAAATGCACCCTCTTTCTCTCTCCTTTCTTCCCTCCCCTTTTTGCTTCTGCTTTCCATTTATGACACAGAAACATGGTTGATGTTTAATCTGAAGTGACATGTTCCAGGTGGGGCTGGATTACTTTCAGCTTTCTTACCAATCAAACGCCTCTCATCTCAGCACAGTTTGCCTTAGGTATGGTTTTTCTGATGGATGTGTTCTGCAAAGCTGAAGGTTATTTCTTAGAAATCTGTCAGGTCTCCCCTGCCATGACTCAGGGATTTGTGCCATAATTCCTTATGAGCTCATGTTTTAATCACAATCCTTGCCATTGAAGAATTGGGTCAGCAGATTAGCTTATTAGAAAGCTTCACTCAACAGCATATGAGAGGAAATTTTATTTTAGAAGCAGCTGTGTAGAGCGGAATTATTTTTTTTAAAAAAGCGTCTATGGTTTATAAATGTATGGCACCCTGTTCTTGTCCATCATAGCCTAGGGAATTAGGTCAGTGATGGGATAAGTAGCAAATATTTAAACATAGGAATTTGGTAGCTAACAGAAGCAAGCAGGGATGCATATTATATCTTATGTAATGAAAGAGAAGTTATTCCAGGAGTCTGATTAACTGAGAGAGCTGTTATAATAGTTGCTTACAAATGTAGTCAAATAGAAAAGGAGCTGTACATAAGGAAACAGAAGGAAGAATGAATGTTCCACACCAATTGTTGCAGCTGGTGGACATTTTGGACCTTCTGCACTTACTAGGCCTGGTAGTATAAATACGAGAAGCCCAGCCTACCCATCTTCCATGGTCGGCAGTGAAATATCTTCTGCTTCAGCTTCCCAGGTCCAGCAACAGACCTCTGGGATCCTTGGCTGGAAATCACAAAGCTTCGAACTAGATTTCTGTGTGGGGTTCACTCCCAGCTTGGCCTAAACAAATCATGGTTTACATAGCTTTACTCCACACAAGAATGTAGGTTCATGGCTGATTATCTGTGTAGCTCAGGGTACTGATACCTGATGATGGCTAGCCCATACCACGAAGAACTTCAAACCCATCTTTTTCTTAATGCCCATCATCTACTAGTTCAGGATAGAATCTTAAGAAACGGAGGGTACTCTTTTGAGCATTGTCTTTAGTATCTACTGAGAGACTGAAAAAGGACACAGCTTATTTTGACCTTCAGAAAAGTCAGAGTACAGAAAGAAAGGGATTCCACTCCCCCACCCCACCCCAAAAAGCAATGGCTTCAACAAAGGCAAAGAGCATGTGGTAGATTCTTTAATATCCAAACCAAAAAATGGATGCTAAAGTAAGGCTTGACCTTCATCTACCGTGGCAGCATCATTTTCAAAATGCCTTCGTTGTCCTATTCATCTGTTTTCTAACGGTTCCTTCTGTCCTACATTCAAAGTGTCCTCTCAGGCTACTTAGTTGACTTTGGCCTCAGATTTCCCTTTCCAGGCTTCTCCTTCAGATTAATGTATCATAAAGGGATATTAAATATAGTAATCCTCTATTATTATAATTATAATAATCCCCAAACTGTTTGGTGGCCAGAGGTCATCTAGCGTAAGCAGTCTCTGCCCTTCTAGTAGGTGTGCCTACACGGGTAGTTTTGTGACTTAATATGCATAGATGAATACCTGCACGGCTTTTCTCTTTATATTGCTTGAGGAGCATCTTGTCCACAACATCAGACTGGAGTAGACCAAGACCAGGAGTCAGTACTGCATTCTCGTGGCACTGGTCAGACAGTTTACTAGCAGAGCTATTGGAACAACCTACTTGTATTTGTAGTTGTCCAAATTTCTGTTTATATTTCGCTATGTAAATTTGTTCCTGAGGATGATTGCTTGAACTGGAGTAATGATGAAGCAACAATAGCAGTGACTATTTCATAGCACTTCTCCCTATGCATTGAGGCAGGGAACGGCAAAGATTAAAATGCAGCAACAGATTGGACACATAGCAGGAGTTGAAAAATAGGTAACATTAGTTAAAAGAACATATAAAACCTATGCCTATTTTTTTTAAAAAAATCAATTCACACTTTAAAATCATAATTTAAAAATCATATGGATAGGCCTGCTGGAAGAGACTGGTCTTTACTGCTATTTTAAACGCAGATAATGTCTCCAGCTGATGAATCTCCTCCAGCAGGTCATTCCACAATCCAGGGGCAACCAACGAAAATGTCTTCTTGGTAACAGATGTGTCAGCCTAGTTTTGGCTGAGTGAAGTAAATGGCCCTCCAAAGGACCTGAGTATACAGGGTGGATTGTATGTGAAAAGGCAATCCTGTAGGTAACCCAGATGCAAACCATGTAGAACTTTACAGATAATGACTAACACTTTGTACCTTGCCCAGGAAACTACTTGGCAGCCAGTGAAGTGATTTTAATATAGGTGCAATGTGGTCACTCTTAGATGGGCCAGTAGCCGTGTTTTCAGCTAACCCAATGTACAGGGCATTATAGAAGACTGATCTTGAGGTTGCTGGTAGTTGGTTCTTAGGTCAATACTAAACTTTAAAAGCTGTAATAAATTCTTTTCCTTAATTTTTCCTTAATTTTTTAAAGCCCCACAGACTCACTGAGAAGCCAGCTTGGAGGGCTGTGATATTGAGTATGAGAGGGAGCAGGGCTTAACCAGTTTCCTCATCGGTCATTCTCAGAGTTTCTGTTCAGAGCTGTTTTTACCTCCACAAAAAAGAAGATGGAGATAGTCCTCCTGTGGGGGGAAAAAGATTGGGATGTGACTTTAAATGTAAAAATAGTTATTAGGGTAAGGCTCAAGCACCTCCTCACAGCCTCTCAAGAGCTGCTTTTAGTTTTGCTTTGAAAATTGGGTGAAACATTCAGGCACATGTGTACTATGTAGAGTTTGTCTCTTTGTTGAAAAAAATAATGCATCAGACCATCTTTTGCTTCATTTTGATTGCACAGTACTATAACATTCCATA
The DNA here is from genome assembly GCA_948474755.1 of Ctenosaura bakeri. Lineage (NCBI taxonomy): Eukaryota > Metazoa > Chordata > Lepidosauria > Squamata > Iguanidae > Ctenosaura > Ctenosaura bakeri. Next base: position 64,519 of record CAOLHI010003768.1, on the reverse strand, counting down.
TGTCGTATATTGGAAAGTATGAAAATTCCAAACAGCTCGAGACCTTGAAGAAGAGAGACCAAATGTTCCCCATACATTATTTTGGTTGAAGCAAATAATGCATTTCTAGGTCTGCAGACCTGATAGTAGTAAAAACCATTCCTTGAGTTGATGGACAGAGTTTGCAGTTAATTTATTTGCGTGTTGCTTGGCTGCAGTACTTGAGTGGAATGAATGTGATCTGTCACACATCTATGCTCACTGGCCTAGGAAATAGGGTTGAATGAATGGTCAAACTAGCGATATTTGGCCATTCCAGTTTGGATGCTGCTTTAGCCATGATCAAATTATTTAGCAAGTCAGAAATACTCATTTGTCATCTTCATTTATGCCGCATCCTTAATGCTCTCTTGTTTTTGTCGTAGTTGTAGGTCTCTGGGCCTACGTTCTGTCTTGCAGTCAATTAAGCTGCACACTGTTCTGAAGGAGGTCATGATATTTCAAAAAAGGACTGAATTTTCTTTTAAGCATTCTTTCTCCAATTAGAATTCAAAGTATATTGAGGCTGTAACTTTCTGGCCAAGCCTAAGAGACTTAGGAAGAGGCTGTTGTTATTTTCATATTTTAGTCTCTTCCTGAATCATAACTAGTTGTCTCTTCCTGAATCATAATTAGTTGACTCAAAGAATTAGTAATGTGTTTTTCCCTGGATCTTACTTTGTGTCTCTTCTCATTCTTCAGGAATTGATAGCCGATACAATGAAGGCTGCCGGGAGCTGGCAAACTATCTGCTCTTCGGCTTGTATAACCAGAACAACAATGAATTTGAGCGGTCAGGGTTTCCTGAAGAAGTCCTTGATGGTAAGATAGAAAGTGCTGTTTATTTTTTTTTAAATGAACATTTAAGGGAGCAAATAAGGCAGGTGGTCTTTCACTTTTAAAAGCACTTTCTGTGAACGCTCACCTTGTGCTGTTTGTGAGGCTTGAATTAAGTGGTTTCGTCTCCACTTGAGTCTACTGCTCAGTTGGTGGAGAATTCTTGTAAAATATAAGACATAATACATACTGGTAATGTGCTGCCATCGTATCCTAAAATATTTTCTTTCTTGATTCACAAAGCTCTTGATGAATAGTCCAAATAAACTGACTAATTTTATGAAACAGTGTATAAAATAAGTTGACTAAAAGCATTTTCATATATGCCTATGGCACAGTTTCTTATTCTTTACACTGTTTGTTTTAAAGTATCACCTTGAATATATTCCTAATCTAAATCTGTGCCTACTCTGCCCTCTTCTCCTAATCCTCTATAACTACCTCCCACTTTTAAATCCTAACCCTCTCTCTTCACCTTTATTTTTCCCTCTCATGTTTCAGCCTGCACACCTTTTCTGTCTCAGCATTTGGCATCCACAGTGTAGTAGAATGCAAACTTTAGTATTCTGTTATTCTTACCCACCCCTCTTTTTCTCACTCCTTGCCTCATTTGCTCAAAAATACAGTTATAATACATGTTACCATAATCACTGTAAAATACAAACCTGAGCAGACATGTGAAACAATCTAGCACTACAGTCTTGCTCACGATACTTTGATATAATGAGGGAGTGGTCAAAGGGCACCCCATGGGAGCTCTTAGAACTCTATTGAATGGAGAATGGAGAAGGTGTTGTCCAAGGCTGAGCATAGTTAACTAATTCGTACACAAAGCCAGAAGTTGGTGCTTGCAAGGAGACATACATACCTGCTCCTCAGCATATGAAAGTGTTCCATTGTACTGTTTCATGAATATTCCCTCTTCCCTTTGCAAGTTGGGTATTACATGCAGTTATATACATGGTAGCATACAGCTTGTTATATGACACTTTTTCTACACCCATCTGAAAAGAATATCATGTGAAGAGTGGCCTTCTGTCTTTCCTCTTCCTCTTTCCATAAAAGAGGAAGTGGCAGAAAGGCTTTAAGAACTGGGATTTCTTTTGACTTATTTTTCTTTTCCTTCCTCACCCCCTTTTCCTTTTGCATTGTGTCTTTTCAGTAGTAAACCTAAGGACAGGGGCTGTCTTGTTTGTTAGTGGTCTTGTATAAGCCAATCTGAGAACCGTTTTTTTAACTGAATAGAGAGGAAAAGCATGCCTCAGAATTGTATGAAGACGACAATGGCCATTTCCGCACTAAGCTGTTATAGCGCGATGATGCCACTTTCAACCTCCTATGGAATCCTGGGGTTTGCAGTTTAGGGAGGGGCCGGTTGGCCCCTCCCTAAATTGCAAACCCCAGGATTCCATAGGAGGGTGAAAGTGGCATCATTGTGCTATAACAGGCTAGTGCGGAAATGGTGAATGTGATTATCATTTTAAAAAATATTACTTTTAGATTTTTTTAAAATTGATTGTTCTCTAAAGCTGGACTTCTTATTCCTATAGATGTGATCCTACTAATTAAGCCAGACAGCGTTCATCTGTATTGCAACCCTGTCAACTACAACTATCTTTTGCCATATGTAGCATTTTGGAGAAACTTGCATTTCCATTGCCTGACTGAAAATGAGGTGAGTGAGTGAAAAGCACACTTGGAAAGAATGTTGTTTGTCTGAGACAGTCCTGTATGTGCTGGAGCGATGGAAATTTGGCATTCCTATCAAGAACTTTAGATTGGTGGCATATCTGTTGCTGCTATCAGACAGGTGTGATCTCTTACAGTGGGATACAGATGCAATAACTTGCCTATAGCTATCTTGCAGGGGAAATAAAAACACATGAGATATCCACAAGCAAAGGCTTGTCTTACTTTACATTGTGGTCGTATGTGTGTGCACTGCAAGCATGCATTTGTTATGTTAAGAAGTTAATTAAAACATATCAGTCCCCTTAGTTATTTTTCACTGATAATGTGTGCTATTAGAACATTTTTTGAGAATTAAAAATAACACAAGACACCAAATAATTGATTTTTAGTCTTATCCACGCTGGTGGTTTTGTTGCAGTTCTCCAGACAGTCTGGACTAATGCCTTTGAACAGGGCCACAGAACAAGCTTTGAGGCTGCAGCTGGCACAAGACAGATGGCTGCCCTGACTTCCATAGCAACTTTCTGTTGCCTTTTTGGCTGCTTCTAAATTCCTGGGCTGATGTGTTAAAAGAAATCCTACTTAAAAATAGCTTGGCCTGCCAGAGTAACCTCAATGTAGCAGTTAGGCAGGTGTTCATCATTTGAGTACACTTACTGGACTGGCAAAACAGTTGTCCAGGGAGTTGCTGAGAACATTCAACCTCTAAGGATCCAGGTAGGCTGAAGAACAGCTCGGTCATCTCTCATTCTGGATCTGCCTGTATAAGATAACCTTTCTGGAAGAAATGATTGCAAAATACTCTATATGCATGCACGGGGTTCCCCATTGCACGTGAATAATGTTCTGCTGTCAAGAGAAAATAGAGAGACTTCTCCATGTGCAGACCTCCACACAAGCATAGGAACTGCTGAATTACAGCCTGTGTTTCATTCAGAGAAAGGAACCTGAGGCTTGTTGCAGTTACCTTCAATGAAGAATGTTTTACATATGATAAAATGCTTTTGCCTTTGGAGTCTGATGGTTCTGAGTTGAATATGATTTGTTGGAGAAAGAGCCATTGAACCATTAGATTAAACCCACCTACAGAAGTATAGAAATACCCACTGACTTGGGTGCTGCCCTTCCGTTGTTATGCTGCCCTCCTACATCAGCATATCTTCTATTACTATCTGGATTATGCAGCCTTTGACTGGCACTCCCTTGAAACTGGACAAAGCTGTTCATTTTTGTACTTGTACAGTCCTGGTTGTGCACACTGGAGACTGGAAATCCCACAGTGTCTGCTTAGCTTCTTGTGGATTCTATTCATCTGAGCCAGTGCTTCCTCAGAGGGCCAATGCAGTAGAAGAGCACCTGTTCTGCACGTCAAAATTCCCAGTTTCAATGCTTGCCCTTTCCAGGCAGCCCTGGAAAAGACTCCTGTTGGAAATCCCAGAAACCACTGGCTGTCAGCATGGAGAATGCTGAGCTAGATAGACCTGATCTGATTTGGTATAAAGCACTTTCCTGTTTGGTGGACAGAATGTTGCCAAGTGGCTATGAAAAGGAGTGGTTTGTATCTTTTTTAAAAATAGCTTATGCTGGGAGACATTGTAAAGCAGGCTTATTTATTATGGAAATGATGAGACTGTAACAGCCAAGCCTGGGAGCTTTCGTTATTTTTTGGTCTTTGAGAGTTGGCTTTAGTGCTTCTGTGAAAGGAGCAAGGGAAGCTGATCCACTTGACTAAAACCAAAGGAAAAGGGGTAGGAGGTATGGAAACAGCTGAACTTGTAAATGAGCCAGGCTGTGCAGTGAGATAAAAGGCTTCTTTTCAGATCACTAACACTTCTGCCTAGCACCTCTCCGCCTTGGGAGAATGCCTGAGTCCAGCAAAATACAGAAGGCTAATTGGGCAGTTAGTCTGCTCTGTCAACCACTTTAAATTAATGGCTGCATTTGCCACAATTTCTGCTTCAATCAAGCTTACCTTTTACCATTTTATTTTCACTTTAGAGGAAATAATTGTTTAGCACAAAGGGTTTTATAAGGACTCCTTGCGCTCTGACACCTCATTCCTTCTCCTGTTCCAACAGCCAAATGCCTGGAGCAGAATGGCATGGTTTTCTCTTCTGCTGCAGCCTTATCCAGACATAATAAAAACCGGGTGCCGGTGTCTGTTCACCATCACAGAATGACTCCATGGGGGTCATATTAATCCAGCAGTGGTTCTTTGTTTCGAAGATCCTTAAATCAAGGGTTTCCAAATACTGCACAGCTGGCCTCATGAGAGTGTAGGATCTGTCTTCAGATATTATATTATTTTATTTTATTTCATTTTATAAAATGAAATAAAGAGGCTTTCTTTTGGACACTAAAGAAACAACAATTTCTGAGTCACTGCTGTTGTATTGCTACTGCTGCTGATAGTTGCTAGCATTATAGCATTATCATTGCATTCTTTTGTTAAGTCCCTCCAAAAGACACCCTTGTTTTCTATCAGTTCTTTTTTGTAACCAGTTCCTTCCCATAACCCTCCCCAGCATCTAGCCATGGTGCCTTAACCTCTGGCTTCTTGGAAGCTGAGGGTGTGTGTAGGAACAGATGAAAAGCCCCCTTCCTAGACATTTGGGATGTGACTTTCAGTACATAGCTGTTGTCTTAATGAACTTAGACCTTTCCTGACTACCTTATTCATCATATGGCAAGGCAGACTCAGGCAAGGAGTTGCACTTATTAGAAAAATTACTGTGATAGCCTTTTTCCTGGTAAGAAGAACAATTCATGGGATTTCTGTGTTGCTTCAGATAAGTGTATGTGTAACTTGAGTATCCCAAATGCAGGGTTTTCAAACAAGCAAGTAGCATGATTAAATGAATCTTCCACTGGATGTTTTACTGTTGTACTGATGTGATTGTGAAAATAGAAAATTCTCCAAATCTTTGTGCAGAGCTTTAAAATATTGATGAATTAACAAAGTTCTTTGCTTTCTTTCTGATTCATTAGTATGAAGATGAGGAGGCTGCTGAGGAATTCAAAATTTCCAGCTTTGTAGACATGGTTCGTGATTGCAGTCGAATCGGCATTCCCTTTAGTTCACAAGGTAGGCTTGAAAAACAACCAGCAGTTGATCAGCAAGTATTCAGATAAACGGAGCTGTAGCTGCATAAGTTAATATCTGTTAACACGTTTAGTTTGTACTCCATTCATTGTGTGGATTGGACATTGGAGACCTCAGGTCAGAGCCGTGAAACTTGCTGTGGAACATTACAATCTCTTTTTCTCAGTCATCGCTCCTTCATGGGTTTGTTAAGATAAAGCAGAGACAGTTCTGAGCACCTTGGAAAAAGAATTGGATAAAAATGTAATCAAGAAAGAACCATTATAGCTGTTGTTTTATGATAAGCAGGTTCTTTGAACGAGATCCATGACAAGGTGGAAACACTTGATTTGTCATGTGGATATTCCTAAAGTGATTTGTAAACCTCTCTCTAATCAAAGAAATAGTGTCTAAAACTGTTCACTCTCAGAAGAACATAGAGGAACATATTAAAAATGCACACTGATTTTCAGCAGAGGTCCTGAAGAGTTGGATTCTCATTTGATTAAAGGGTTTATGGGAGAAGTTGGCATAGACCAAGAGTCAGGGACAGTGCGGGAGAAGGCATATGGAATAATCAGACTGAAGTGCCCAGCTCCTAGATAAAATACTGGCTGGAATTGTTGTGGACACTACCTTAAAATCTGTGGAAGAGAGATGGCATATAAATGCAATAAGGAATATAAAGTAAATGAACAGTGAAAGAATGGGAAGTTCTAGGACAAGACTATCATGCTAATATTACTACAACATAGAGAAGGCCCTTTGAGTCTGCATATAGACTTTTACAAAAATCTTGCCTTTCCCCTTTGCATAGCAGCTTTCCTAAAAATGCAGTTAACAAAAGGGACCGCAGTTGGACATGGCTCTTAATTTTAATGAAATATGTCCTCTGATCCTGAGCACTGTAGATCAGAGGCCTGTACCAGGGATGGTAGTGCCATGAGATGGTGGGGAAGAAGCACTAGCTTATCTTGTGATGTCCACATACAGTTGATCTCTCACATGAACTAGAATTTTGATGCACATAGTCCATTGCATTTTCTTACAATTTATCTCCTCAAAAAAGTGAGGCGGAAACCAGGAGCAGAAGAGGAGAGTCCCACAACATTACTGCCTCTAGTCTTTCCAGTGTGTGTCCTGGGTATGTGCATTAAGGAATATTCTTGGTAGAGGTTTAGTCTATTACATGTAGTCTGAAATAAATTTTAATTGTGTCCTTAATGCACTTCCCTATATTCTGGGGAACTTAGATTCAATTTTGGACTGTCTGTAGTCACACTTCATTTGAATTTGCTATTTTAAAAAAAATTGGGTATTGCAGTTTGATTTTTAGAACAGCGTGCATTGATGGTGTTCACTTTAATGATCTTTCATGGAAAATTCTTGTGCATGTTTCCTCTGAAAATTGAGCAGTCAGGCCCCCAAAATAAGTTGCTTTAATCATAGTACATACAGTTAGAAAACAAAAGACCCTTTTTTAAATGAGAGCCTCCTTCGTATAACTCTCTTTTATGTGAGAAAAGCAACAGCTCTCTCCTTGTCATGCTGCTTTCCTTTTTTAGAACAGAAAAGATTGGACTCAGATTTCCTGTTAATGACGCAAGCCCAGGGTAAAATGCAGAACAAATTTGATTTGTTTTCCTAAGCATAACCCACATATAAACTGTTGCAAGAAAGCTGTAAACCCCTTTGCTTTTTCAGTTATTTAAAATAACTTTTGAAAAGTGCAGAATATTATAGTCACATCAACTGAGGTTTTCTTCACCCAGCCAAAGACCTTCCCTGGTGACCATCCTAGTCATAATCCAATGGCACTTAGTCAGCATCATTCCATTATTTTTCATTTCTCAAAGGAAGGCATTTGGACTCTTGGTCTAAACCAAAAAGCCTTTGGGTATTTTTGAGTAAAACCAGCTGCTTTTGGTTAACAGTGTGGGAAATGTAATCTGAGTTTTTGCATCTGCCTAGTCAGGAAAAGCATGGTTATTCTTTTGGAAGTTGAGATTTCTTTGAATAGAGCGTTCTGCTCTTGTGAAAACTGATATGCTGCAATGTTTGTGGCATGTCTTTTCTCTTTGCCTTGCTCTGTCCTTCGAAATATCCCTGTGACATTGATGTTTAATAAAACAAAGTTTAAAATAAATTATTAAGAATCATCTGCTTCAGTAGTGTGCTTTCTAGTACACTGGTACTTGAGTACTGGTGTTGCCTTCTAAGTTGATCCTTCAGACTCCAACGAAAGAACAAAAGGCAGCATGGCTTTCTAAGGACAAACAGATGGTGAATGGAGGGGGTTGGTTGCATTTTGTGACTGGGACTATTAACAATATTAACTGCATCAATATGAACTGATGGAATAACCTCTATCCATGGCATGCATAAACTGAGCACTGACTTCCTACAATCTAGCAGGGTTTTCCTTTTTCTTTGGTGTCCCTGCCTAAAGCTGTATAAGTATGTCAAAGGAGGTGGGTTGCAACTGGGGAACCCTTCAGTCTGACTTCAGAATGGCAGCAGTTGAAGTGGAAGCATGTTTGTGCAGAAAGAGCAAACAAGCCAAAGTGGTGGCTCGTGATAAACAGTGGCTATTGTACTGCATGTTTAAAAGATCCATCATGATTTTTTGAATTTCATGTTTATTCGTTTTGGGGAACACTTCCTGTTTCAGCCAATGCAAGCAGCTTCTTATTTAGCTCTTGTGCTGAGCTTAATCTCTCTCTCACACACACATACACACGCATGTACATGCCTAGACCAGGCACGCTTAATCTTAAGATCTTCTGAGCATATTGACTCAATAAAATAGACTATCCTTTTACTTGTAAGAATGTATCCCTGTGCTTCCTCTGTGCAGAAAGACTGCATCCGAAACACCTCAGACTAGTCCAAAGGATAAAAAAGGACCTCCATCTAAACTTCAGATGTATTCTTTATCATAATCTAAAGATATTTCAGAAGCCAACGGAATGGCAAACCAAGAGAACCTTGTTTACATTAGACAAATGCTTTCATTGATAAATGTATAATGTTGTTGCATTACAAAACCTGAGAAATAACAATCCCCTCCCATCCCTCAAAAAGAAAATATTTGATTTCCCCAGGTCATCTTCAGATCTTTGACATGTTTGTTGTTGAGAAGTGGCCAATAGTACAGGCCTTTGCCCTGGAAGGAATAGGTGGAGATGGGTTCTTTACGATGAAGTACGAGGTAAGAACGTAAAGGTTATCTTGGTGAATAATATTTGGCCTGGTACCTTCTCATTTGGAAGCTGACAGGAAGGATATTCTTAGACCCATAGTGTCCCAGCACCACTGCCCCCTCATTGATTCCAGTGTGGTGCCACTCAACTTCAAACTCCCTGTATAGTATTCTTAAATTGTGATGAAATTTTGGTTTGGTACCTCTGACTTGTTTTTCTTTATCTGAGGCTTCTTGTCTTGCTGTCTTACAACACGTCATTCCTCTTGAGAGGATTGCTGAGTAATTTTGCAGTTTCATTCAGTTTTCAAAATAGCCATTGTTATTCTTTCCTCCTTTTTAGACTTTTTTTTAAATCGAGTTTGGAAAAAAGCAATAAACAAAATTATGTAAACATTATTGTTCTGCAAGGTTATTTGCGTAGTTACATTCCAACTCAATTGGGAACTTAATTTGAAAGGTCTCTGGTGAATCCAGAAAACATAATACACATTTAATTGCTATTTTGTAGGTTTGCTGAATACTCAGTAATACAGATGTACCCCTCTGTTCATGGTGCCATTCTCCAGATATAATGCCATATTGTTAATGTTAACATCTGAAAAGAGTTGCTATGAATGGACATTGTTGTACAGTACTGCATTTTTCCAGATGGAAAGAAGAGCAAACAGTATCTCTTTATGTACTTTCTGCTAGCGTTGTAGTTTCTTAATGTGCGTTTTGGTGGCCAGACCATCCTAGTACTGCTTGCTGCTCATTTTCAATAAGAGTACAGTCTCCACATGCCCCAGTTTCTAATAGTCTTAAGAATGGGAGATGGAGAACTCTTTCATTCATGTTCCTTACAATGCATGCTCTTTCTTTTGCAGTTAATGGATGTCAGTGTGGATCTGTGGAAAACTTACAGCAAAATGGACCCTGTTTCTTTGGAAAGTTTGCTTTATGAGGTAATGTGGCTGACATCTTTTTGTGTTTAGTGAGTCACTTTACAGAAAGCAAACCCACGACATAAGATGAACATTGCAATCACATGTTGGGATTGTGGGAGGAAAGCTGGTATTTTGTGGTTGCTTGTGCTCTGATTTTCAGTTCCTTTTCAAATATATTTTAACTAAAACAATTTGCTCTGGAGCACCTAAACATTCTAAGTGCTTAGAATGATAGTTTTCCAACTTTAAACCATTAGGGGACCCTGTAACATTTTGGAACATCTTGGATAAATTTTCGTCTGCAGACAGTTCACACAGCACAGTAGTCAGTCCTATTATGTGTCATAGTTGACTTGTGTGAAATGAGAGCACACTCTGAAGTATGTATACCCAGTCCTTTTCTATTATACGTCTTGCAAGAGGAGATTGGTAGTAGTGTCTTTGTCCGTATAGTTTGATTTGCTGATTGAGAATCTTTCAATAAGCATCTCAGGAATTCCATAGTTCCTTGGAAGACTCAGTTGTTAGTGCATCTTGTATCACAACCTTTGCTCGGTTTAGATGCTCCAGTAAACTATATCCTACTGTAACAGGTCTGAGCCCCAGTGCATCCTTGGCTTGCACATTTCCCGCTACACCTCTTCTTTAGTTCAGTTTTGTGGAGGAGATCTGAAGCATTCGCTTTTGTGTTTAGTTACCTACAGTCTATCGTCAAGCTATAGTTAAACGTAACAGAAATTTGTCTTAAACAAGCTGAGACGCTCATGGTTTGCAGCTAGCTTGTTTCAAAGGAACCATATTTAAAATTAAGAATGATTTATTGGATTTGGAAGGGAAAAAACATGATCAATAGAAAATGGAGAATCAGAAATGGTGAGCTGTAAGAATCCAGAGCTCACTGATGTTTGTTCTTGTCACAATAAGCTATGATTTATCACGATGTTTGAACCAGTTTATTTTGAACACTGTGATTTTCTTAAAAGCCACCTGGAATGACTTTTGTTCAGGCCCTGTTGGGATGAGTAGAACGTGGAAGAAAATGTCACAAACTACTTTAGTGATTGATCCCTCTGATTTTTCTCCAACATACTGCAGTAACCCCTTTTAGGTTAGTATATTGGGGTTAAGGGTTGGGATTATATCTCTAGAACTCATTCTTTTGCAATTTCATCTGCTTTGTTTGTTTTTTCCTGTGATGGTTCCCGTACTTTCTGCTACTTTTGTGAATCCAGATTCTCATATGAATCTTTATGTGTGGATTTTGATAGTATTGCATGAGAGACAGAGAATAACTGTTTTAGAGAGGGTTGAAAAAATGGGCCTAGGCTGACACATAGTGGTCATTGTTTGAGTTGCCTGACAGGGTCCAACTTTTATTTGGTTTTAAAAGCAAAACAACCCTTGTTCCCACAGAGCTGTTTTTGCACCTTAGTTGCAATCACCTGTGATGACTCTTACATGAAATATGGCCTTGCAAATGGGCAGGCAGATATTGTTTAGTTGTAAGAGATTTAAATATACTCCTCATTCCAGAATATGTAACTTTTTGCTTTAACTTGACTGTAGCTGAGTTCATTAAATAATAATAATAATAAGCATTGGTAATGGTGATAGTAGTGGTAACTCACTTATTGCGCATGAGACCCTAGTTGCAACAGTTCCACTGGCTGCTGATCTGCTTCCAGGCCAGTTCAAAGTGCTGGCTGTGACCTATAAAGCCCTGTATGGCTCAGGTCCAGGTTGACTGAAGTACCATATTTGTCCATTTTTGCCTGCCCGTGTTTGAAGATCTTCTGGAAAGACCCTTCTCTCTCTCCCACCACTGTCACAGGTCCATCTAATGGAAACACAGGCAAGGGCTTCTCACTGGCTGTTCCCAGGCTCTAGAACTCCCTTCTAGAGAAAGGTCAGACTAGTGCATTTCTTCCTATCCATTTGTAGATAAGTGAAGACCACCTTGTTTCAGCAGGCCTGTGAAAAGTGACTGCTAAGGGAGAGAGGGACTTTCAGAATGTGCTGTACAGGTGGCCCTCCACATCTGCAAGTGACTTTCACAGATTTGCTTATATGTGAGTTTCTCCAACCCCTGCCTCCCTCACCTCAGGTTCTTCTTTTCCAGATGAAAATTCCTTCTCAGCAGCTCTGATCAGGCTGTGCAGCCCTTTAAAAACCCTCTTCTAGTCCTCCTCCTTCTCCTCCAGCCGCTGCCTGGCCAGCTAAGGATGGATCACAGCCTGATTTTTCAGCAGCCCAAGCCCTCTCCTGATGGCCCCCTACACCCAAGGAAGGAGATGGGCAAGAGGAAGGAAGTGTAGGGCTACCATGCCAGCCCCCTTTCCCTCCCTTTTCCCTGACCTGATTTGGACCCTGGGTGCCTGTTCTCTCCACCATACCTCAGCTCCCTTCACACACAAACACACACACACACACACACACACACACACACACACACACACAAACATTTTGGTATTTGTGATTTTTCTGCGTTTGTGAGGGTCCTGCACCCCTAACTCCAGCAAATATGGAAGACCAACTGTACTGTTTATCTGTTGTTTTCTTTTTAATGGTGAGGTTTTTAATAGCTTTTCATTTTTGTGTTAGTTTAATTATATATTTCATTTTTTATGACCTTTTTTAGCTACATCTGTTTTAACTTTTGTTAAAGTGCCAGACTGGGGAAAAGGTGGAAAATATATATAATGATGACATAGAATCATAGAAATGTAGAGTTGGAAGAGACCACAGGGGCCATCCAGTCCAACCCTCTGTCATGCAGGAACACCCTCAAAGCACTCCCGACAGATGACCATCAAGCCTCTGCTTAAAAACCTCCAAGGAAGGAGACTCCACTATACTCCGAGGCAGCAGATTCCACTGCCAGACAGCCCTGACTGTCAGGAAATTCTTCCTGAGGTTCAGTTGGAATCTCCTTTCCTGCAGCTTGAATCCATTGCTCCTTGTCCTGGTCTCTGGAGCAGCAGAAAAAATAATAATAATAATAATAATAATAATAATAATAATAATAATAATAATAATAATAATAATATTTATTTCTATCCCGCCTCTCCCAATGGATCGAGGCGGCATTACAAAAATATATAAAAACATTAAAACATTAAAATGCACCCTATCCTCCCCACCCTCCAACCCTTCTATCCCCCTAAAACATATTAGTTAATTAAAACAAATTAAAAACAAGATTAACACAAAAGACAATGATGAGAGGCGGTGGAACACTAATCTGGGAAGGCCTGTCGGAAGAGAACTGTCTTGACTGCTTTTTTAAAGCAGTCAAGACTGGTAATGTGCCGGGTCTCCTCCGGCAGGCCATTCCATAACTTGGGAGCGACAGAAGAAAAGGTCCTCTGGGTAACCGCAGCCAACCTAGTTCTGATTGGCTGCAGTAAATTCCTCCCAGAGGACCTTAGTGTGCGGGGCGGATTATATGGGAGAAGGCGATCCTGCAGGTAGGCTGGCCCCAAGCCATGAAGGGCTTTAAAGGTAAAAACCAACACCTTGTACTGTGCCCGGAAACTAATAGGCAGCCAGTGTAAAGACTTCAGAATTGGTGTTATATGGTCAGTTTTAGATCTTCCGGTGAACCTGGCTGCCATATTCTAATTAATTAATTCGACTAGCACGTGGGTAGCCCATAGAGCGCATTACAGAAGTCAACCATGAAGTTACCAGCGCATGTACCACTGTTTTTAGGTGTTCCAAGTCCAGGAAGGGGCGCAGCTGGCGTATCAGCCGAAGCTGATAGCAGGCACTCCTGGCTGCCGCATCAATTTGAGCTGTCATCTGAAGCGGCGAGTCCAGGAGCACTCCCAAGCTGCGGACACAGTCTTTCAGGGGAAGTGTGACCCCATCTAGAACTGGTTGACAAACCTCTATACCTGGGCTGGGGCCCCCAACAGCAAGTACCTCCGTCTTATCTGGATTCAAGCCCTCTCCTTCTTCTACATGGCATCCCTTCAAATACTTAAACGTGGCTATCATGTCCCCTCTTAACCTTCTCTTCTGCAAACTAAACATCCCCAGCTCTCTAAGTCTATTCCCATAGGGCATGGTTTCCAGGCCTCTCATCATTTTGGTTGCCCTCCTCTGGACTTGCTCCAGCTTGTCAATATCCCTCTTGAATTGGGGTGCCCAGAACTGGACACAGTAGTCGAGATGGGGTCTAACCAAAGCAGAGTAGAGTGGTACAAGTACCTCCCTCGATCTAGACACCATACTCCTATTGATGCAGCCAAGAATTGCATTGGCTTTCTTGGCTGCCGCATCACACTGCTGACTCATGTTCAGCTTGTGGTCTATGAAGACTCCTAGATCCCTTTCACACGTCCTGCTATCCAGCCATGTGTCCCCCATCCTATATTTCTGTATTCCATTTTTTCTACCTAAGTGCAGGACCTTACACTTCTCTCTGTTGAATTTCATTTTGTTCGCCTTGCTCCAGCTCTCCAATCTATCCAGGTCATTTTGAACGGTGATAACAGCAACAACAACAATTCTGGTACAGGAGGTTGCCCTCCTTTGCCATGTGAACATGTATGTATGTAAGCAAGAGAACTTATGTGAGAGAGGTGGTTAGGAGAGAATTATTTTTTAAAAAACCTATTTGGTGGCTACATACTACCTTTTTTCTGGGCTGGTGTGCACATCTATCAGAATGAAAACAGGAGGCAGACAGCTCCCAGGCCATTCCCCTCTGCTCTCTGAGAGCAAGAAGATTTGATTGTTGGCACCAGACTGGGATATATGGGGTCTTGCACTAACAAAAGAAGGGCCTGCTCTCCAAAGGAAAATTCTACTGTCAGAGTGCGATTGAAATGAATGGACGGCGTACAGGAATACACTTGCTGTTTTCTTTCAACACGTGTGAAAAAGCAATCTTTGTGCAAGGAATTGAATCTCAAGTTAGTTTGTCTGAGAGTTTTTGGTGGACTGTTGTGAGACAAAGGTTTCTTGCAAGTCACCCCTTACCCCTATTTTGAGCCCCTTTCCAATCTCTGAGCAATTTCCTTTCCACAAAGAACTCAAAAGTCCCTAAACTAGATGGATACCATTTTCATGCTTTTACAGACGCTTCAGTTTACACAGAGGAGGAAGTTTCTTAATTTATTGCTCCCCTTGATTAAAAACTCCTGTTTTCATTAGCTGGGAGCAAAGCATTGGTCAGGACAAAAGAGTTTTGTCAATCTTGGTGGGACTTATCGGGATAGGAGTTTAAAATTTCCACTCTGAAGGGGGCAGGTGCCCAGACAGTACGACCCTCAAAGTTAATTTATCTTGTGTACCTAAAAGGGTACCTTTGCCCCTAAACCTGCTATGATGTGCTCAACCATTCGTACCTTAGTAAGAGATCTCTAGCAGGATGAAAAGGAGAGACAATGTGAGATGCTTGATCATACAGGAGAAGCTTTATAATGCCTCATACATATCTATTGGGTGAAGCTATGCAGAGTGGGGAGAAGGGTGAAGAAATCCCCCCCCAATAATTCCAATGAATAGAATTCCCAAATTTTTAGCTTTGCAGAGTGAAACACTGATAATGGTAAATAGCAGGAATTCTTACACTTGCTGAATTCACATTCCCTTCATAGCTTTGGTGTCCTCTTTTCTTTATATGCGTAAGATGTATTTCTAAATGTGCAATTTTAAAGTTAAGTTAAAGCAATGCTACAATTCTTAATTGGCAGGGCAAAGCCCTCATTATGCCTGTCCATAACTACACTCTTCTTGTGCCCCTGGATGCAGTATTTTCTTCCGTAAGGTTTGCAAAGATGACACTGGCTCTGTCCATCCTGAGTGCTTAAAGGGCCAGCTTTCCCTGTGTATCCCTGCTTGTGCTCTTTGTTGACTGTCTGAGGCCTCGCTCCATGAACTCCTGTTGACTGAAGCCTGATGATTGTCCCACCGGGAGCAGGATCTTTTAGCTGCGGTGCTGTTTCTGCAGAATTCCTCTGAAGTCTGTGGTTAAAACCTGCTTTAACCCTTTGAGTCTAACTAAACTTTTGATCTTTTGTTTCTCCCCAAAGCTCTGCTTGTTGATTTCCTACCCCCTTTCTCAACTGGAATTTATGTTCGATGCCACTGTTGAAATGTGTGTTTAATTTTAATTCATTGCTCAGCTGCTATATGTTTGTGTTTTTAACTATCTGTCCTACTCTAAGCTATTTTCTCAGTTTTTAAAATAGTAAGGCAAACTTTTTAAAACAAATGCAGGAAAAACCCCTTTTGTAAAGCCTTGTATAACCTGAGCCTTTCAAGTTGTTTCATATTTCTCTTCAGACAGTGGGTTGTTTAACTTAACCCTTTCCATCTTCTAAAAGTAGGACTTTGTATCTGCAGTGTGAGCTTATTCTTGGCATTTTGTGTGGCACAAATGAGCACATTGTGTGGCCCAGATGCTGCAACATAAACATGTTTCTAAAGAGCACCAGGACTGATAGGAGACCTGTTTTCTCTCTTTCAGGATTTGATGACTTTTGAACATCAGTGGACTAACTTCTTTGCCAATTTTGACACAGAAATTCCTTTCATTCTGGAGCTGTCAGAGTCTCAAGCGGGGGAGGTAGGTGTGTTATTTTTAGATGAAAGGGGAGCTTTGTTTTCCATTTCCAATTTCTCTCCACTTGTCTTATCAGTATGCAAAGAGGGTATTGAATATCTGATTCCCTAAAGTGACCCAGTTTCAGTTTTACCCCTTTCTTGATTTTAGAAATCATTTCACAGCCGGAAGAACTGGCCATGAATCTCTCCATATAACAACTGTTCAGCTGCAGTTCAGTTGAAGCGTCCCTTGTGCAGATATTACAGGTCCTCCTGTTGGTCACAGGAGTGTACAGTATGAGATCCAGGACAAAAGCCAGGCTTAAGGGTCTGGGAACTGAAATTGCTTGGAGGGACAGAGCAGTACAAGTCTGGGATAAGTTCTGTATATTGCAGAGCCAGTGTAACCCTAGTTGTTCACCTATGGTAATTAAAAACAACTTCCAGGTGACCAAGCAGAGGCGCTTTTTACAGACATTGTTCTTTTCCCCAGGCCAATAATTTCCTACCTTTAATGTAGACTGATGATGGCTGCTTTGGCAGAGTGCTTTTATGTAGAACTAGCGTACATACCCAGGTGGTGCCCGGGATTTTATTTTCTCATGGGTAATATCCATTAAAAAGATTGAGATCCCGTGTGTCTTATCTAGCCCAGTATTGCCAGTTCCAACTGGCCAGGGTTACAGACGGGATATTTTCCTGGCTGAGTAGGGAGCTGTGTGGAATTGGACTTTCTGTACAAGACCGTAGGAAGCCACTTTATACTGAGTTGGTCCACCTAGTCCACTGTAGTCTCTGACAGGCTGCAATGGCTGTCCAAGATTTCAGGATTCTTTCTTAGCCATATCTAGAAATCCTGTATCTTTCTAGTGGTCACTCATCCAACTAATAACTAGGCCTGCTTAGCTTCTGAAATGAACCAAGATTAGGGAGGTACAGAATGGAATGGCTGGTAGGAATTGTAATCCAAAATACCTCGTTGACAACTGCTTACCTGCCCCTGGTATGTGCAGAGATGAACATTCTGAGGTGGATAGCATTTGTCTCCTTGAGCTCCACAGTTTTAAGTTATCTAGGAGATTCTGGTGGATCTTGTGTCAGACTTTGATTACCTTCACCCATCTCCCAAGCTGGTGCTAGCTGTCCAGTCAGATCTGTGTCTGCCAGTATGAGAATGGTTTTATTAGAGGATGCAAGTCTTTGTTCCCCGTACTCCATTTAGTCCACATTACTTGGAGCACAATTATGTGAGTTATTCTCAGGTACTTTCAAAAAATCGTGCAAACTCCAATTTGCCTCTGCTTCCTCAAAAAACAGTCAATATTGGACATGAACTTTCTGAGCTGGGAAGTAACAGAAGCAAACACATGCCTACTTTCTTTCTGTAAATCAGTAAACACTTCTTCTTTTTCAACACCTTTGAGGATTGATTTTTTAGGCAGAGTGAGCCTTGTACAATGTGCTAGATTTTCTATCTGTTGTTTGTTGTACATTTTTGTATGTGTGTCTGTATGTTTAATGGTTCATGTTTTTTACTGGTTTGAATTGTTATAGTTTATTCACTTTTTAACTTGCATATTTTGTGAATTTTTTTTTTTTAAATTTAATCTGTTGTAAACTGTTTTGCATCTCGAACTGGGAAAAACATGGGTATAAGCAAATACAAAAATAAATACATTAATAACAACATAATACAATATTTTGGTGATTTGACTTTAGCTAGCCACATTTGAATAATATGAGGGAATATTAAATTTCTCAGAGAAATTATATGGCAGTTATAATCTGTAATGGGAGATATAGCAGTACTACATGCATTTGACTTCTTCTGAGTTTGATTGTTGACATTTATAAGCTCTTTTTGGAGCTTACCTAACTTTGGAGACCTTGGGATAATCTAAAGAAAATCTTCTTTTTCTTTTCCTCTCTAGCCATTCCGAAGTTACTTTAGCCATGGAATGATCTCAAGCCATATAACAGACAACAGGTATTCTTATCTTTTTTTTTCCTCTCTGTGGATCTTGAGCATAACGTATAACTCTTCTCCTAGTTCGGAGTCATTGGTTACTTATACATATGTATGTGTGTTGTTTGTGATGCCAGTCCCAGCAGACAGCCGTTTGTCCTGTTTGGCACCCATGCCTCCAAGGAGAATCTGAACTCAGCCAACTTCAGTTTCCCTTCTGAGGGGCATCTGCTTCGCAACACGGGCCTTGGTGGGAGCACTGCCAAGCACATGGTAAGCAGAGCTTAGTGAGGTTTTAGTAAGTCGTACGGCTGCATGGCACCAGTTCTCAGTTCACACAAAAAAAAATTATGAGGCTGAGTGTTCCCTGAAGATCCTCTCTATCTCACTAGTACACAATTAACCCTATAATGATTGAAGTTGTAAGTCTTGTTTATATTCCAACAAATTGTGGGTCTTTAAAAATTGCAGCTCTGATTTGAACAGATGACAGGTAAGAGCTGTAGCAAATTCTCCTAGAGTTAGATTTTGGGTTTAGGGCGCCCTCCAGAAAGGGTCAAGGTTCAACCCCTCCTCCAGGAGCACTACTGTTCTTTGCACAGAGATCTCAGGATGATCCAGCATGAAATATGACAATTTGCAAGCTTGCTTTGGTTAGGGTGAGGCCTTTCTAGTCCATGAATGATTGACGTTGGTTTTGAGGATTTCACACACAGGTGTTCTACAACCATGTTTTCTGAGACCTTATTGGACTCTGTGCTACTCTTATTTTACTATCACCCACCTGCATATTTTGTGTTTTACTGGCAATTAGGTAGTGCAGTGTGTCTCTCCAAAAGGACCTCTGGCTTGCTCAAGGACGTATTTCTTTGGGGCAACTCATACTCCTTACCTTGGTAAGTTCCACATCAATTGCTGTAAGTTTATTTTCTTTGAACTTCCCGCCTGCTTCATTTATAGAGCTTGTTTGACACCCAGATGTTTTGGAATATATGAAAACATGCACACATCCAAATAAGTGGGACAAAAATAGACCCTAGAAATGGCAGTAGTTGATGTCTTATGTACCCAGATGTCCTTTTAAAGCCTGCGGTATCAAGTGGTTGTGATTCCTCCCCTCCCAAACGGTTCCATTTGCATGTTGAATTCATAGAATCATAGAACTGGGAGAGACTACAAGGGCCTTCCAGTCCAACCCCATTCCACCATGTGGGAAGACACAATCAAAACATTCCCAACAGATGACCATGCAGCCTCTGCTTAAAAGCCTGTAAAGGTGACTCCACCACACTCCCACTGTCAGACTGCTCCTACCTTCATGAAGTTCTTCCTGATGTTTAGGTGGAATCTCTTTTCCTGAAGTGTAAAGCTATTGATCCATGTCCTAGTCTCTAGAGCAGCAGAAAACAAGCTTTCTACATCTTCCTTATGGCATCCCTTCAGATATTTAAACATGGCTATCACATCACCTCTTTAATATTCTTTTCTCCTGGCTAAACATATCAATGTCCCTACCTCATAGGGCATGATTTTCATGCCTTTTACCATTTTGGTCGCCTTCCTCTGGACATGTTCCAGCTTGTCAATATCTTTCTTGAATTTTGGTGTCCAGAGGTGGACACAATATTGCAGGTGGACTCTGACCAGAGCAGAATGGAGTGGTAGTATTACTTTCCTTCACCTAGACACTATGCTCCTATTGAATACAGCGTCAGCAGAGACACTGTGACACTCCACAGCGTGTCACAGTATAAAAAGCCAACATCTTCCATTTATTTTGGCTAGCATGGTAAAACACCTTTTTATCCCAAACAAATATTTGTTTGGGATAAATGTATTCTACAAGTATACTTGTTATCAAGGGCAGGCTTCCCCTGACTTTCCAGGGAGAAAGGTGCTCAACAACAAACGACACTGCCCTGCACTTGCAGTGAATATAAGAAGCAGTCTGAGTCTTTCCCCATTGTGCCTTTCATTTCCTTAATGAGAACAGAAGTGAGAAACTTTTCTTGCAAGTCCTCTGTATTTGCGGGAAGCTTGAGAAAGTCAGGGGTTTCTCCCTTGTGCTCATGTTGGAACAAAGCAAGAAATGGCATGATTTTATTTACTGTTTCTTGTGCTTTGGAGAGCAAATGAGAGAATGGGGAGACTCTGGCTTCATGTCCAATTCTTCCCAAATCCAGCATATCTGTTGCCTGAGTGACCAATGGTACCTGGAAAGAAAGAGAGAAGAATATTAATTTTGACAGTGTTGAAAACAGCATGGAATAATTGTTGATATGTATGAAATATATGATCTAAATGTGGTAGAATACAGAAATAAAAGTTCTCAATATTCTCAACAGGCAATGATAATGAGACAGAAAAGAAAGCTGAACAAGTGTAAGTTGATTTTTAATTTTTCTGTCTATATTTCATAGTCTGTTGTAAATTGCTCTTGGCCTCAAGTTGATGCCATTAAAGTGAAAGCAGATTTCTGTCAATATTTTCTCATGCAATGCATCAATGAACGTGTGACACTTTTTTGGAGCATCACTAAAAAGTGTGGATGCTCCTGCTTATTTATGATACAGTTCAGCTACAAAATTGCTTTACCAATAAGAACTGGTTCAAATTCTACTATTACTGTAGTTCTTTGAAATTTAACTTTCTGCCCTATCCTAAAGGAAATTCATGATTGTATTAAACTTAGTCTAGTTCTTTGTTAAAATACTTGTTAGTCATCATAATTAACATTTTATTTGCTTTATTTTCTAGTAAGCTTCTGTCTCAGATCTATGCTGCTGTGGTAGAAGCTGTCCTGGCTGGTATAGACTCCTATTCAAAAACAGTGAATACCAGTAAGGTACTAATATTCCTTTTTATTGTAGAGACTGTGTTGTTTGCTGCCATTGATATCAGATCAAACTAATCAACCGACAAGTGAAAGGCTCTTCTACTTATAACATAGTCTTGCAGTATAATAATCATTCAAAAAGTTATTTCTGAAGAGAATTTGAGCCAAAATATTCTACATCCCTTCTCCTTAGTCTTGTGCCTTTATTTTCTTGTCGGATCTTTTCCAGCATATGGTGATCCTAAGTCAAACATATCACGAGGGTTTCTTGGCAAGATTTGTTCAGAGGGAGTCTGCCTTTGCCTTCCTCTGAGGCTGAGAGAGTGTGACGCCCAGTGGGTGTCCATGGCTGAGCAGGAGTTCAAACCCTGTTCTCCAGAGTTGTAATCTGAAATTCAAACCACTACACCACATTGGCTCTAGTTAATACTGTGAAAGTATGAGTAAATGTCTCTCAGCGTTTTTGAAAGCCTTGACACATTTTTAAAAAACTTGCCAGTCTGATGGATTTGGGCCATAGCCAAAATGTGGATGCTCCTGCTTCCTACTGTTATTATTTAATTTTCTTCCATTTTATGGTTCTGGCTCGTTTGGGTAGAGAATTAAGGAAAGCTTGAGAAATGCTAGGGCATCTTGCCATCCCTGGAAGGAGATAACCTATGCAAAAAGATGAGGGAGGAGACGTCAAGAGGCCCTGGAGATACTCTTCTTCTGAATAACTGTCTCTTGTTCGGATGCACTGATTGAACAAAGGGTGTTCTGTCATTTTTACTCCCAGTCTTTACTGTCCCGCATGACATTGGGGTAGTTTTATATACACTACAGGCAGGCCTAAGATATACCAAAATGTAGTCTACTTACATAATGTGACCAGGTTCACTCTCTACCTTCTGTTTGATGGACGATAAAAAGAATATGATCAAGCCAACTTCATTTATTAGACCTGCTAAATTTTTTGTTTGCCTTATTTTCAAACAAATGTCAGTCATTATTTTGTTTCATATATAACAATAATACTGGGATTCTTCAGATGTAATGTAGGTCCATATGCCAGAGTTGGAGATAGCCTGATGTTCTTTGTCGTCTCCATTTCTCTTTTCAGGCAAAGGAAGTAGCAGAGCAAAAGTTCTTGAGTATGCTTGATGCCTTTGAACTGACATACTTTAAAGTTCCATTGCGGTATGTTTTGGGGGATTTATCAGATGAGTGTTTTCACTGACTGTGAGATCATAGTTATTGTTTGCATGCAGGGTTGATTTTTAAAGACATGGGGTGTTTTCCATGCTTGCAAACTGCATACCTGTGATAAGCCTTGCCTAACTTCACCGTGGTCTTTCTCTGATCGAATGGAAAGGTCTGTAAACATCAGAGATGGAGCCCTTTACCAGTCTTGGGGGTAGTGCTGTCTCTCATTCTCTCAATATGTTTGTGTGTATGTGTAAAATATGTTTAGAGGAGTTGTGAAAAAGTATTGCAGGCTTGGTAGAGTCTCTTTCTACCTTATCACTTTCAGATATAAGTGCTACCCTGAATTTGAATCTTGTAACTTTTCAGGCACGGTAGCAGTCTTTTAAAGGGCTTAAACTTGTTTTGACTTTGTATGGTCTTCTATTCAGCAGGCCCAGAAGTTTACAACAGAGATGTAACTTGTTGTATAGTTACAAGTTCTAGGTTTTCTTGTGGCTGTGTACAGTGTCTAGCATTTTCTTCCTGCTCTGAATCTTTAAGCCATGAAGGTTAGTGAAAAGCAAATTTACAAGCGAGTCAGTTTGTTTAACTTGAATTTGCAAACATACTCCAAAGTTAGCCTTCCAGTCTCCATGTTCAGGTAACCTTGGAGACTGGGAGGCTAACTTTGGAATATGTTTGCAGATTCTTGTGTGACCTGATATCATTATAAGGAGGAGGCACTTTTCCTCTCTTCGGTATTCTGCTGTCTTCACTTTGGACCTGTCTGTACATTACAGAAGCCTTGTGTCTCTTGAGTGTGTCCTGAAAATACACAAGATACCTTTCCAAATATTTCTCTGCTTGTTTAAACAGATGCCTGTACTGTTGGGATCAATTATAATCTCTTTCAGAAGGTCCTCACTGTCAGGATTTTTAGGTACAGGCTGAGTAGCAGGCATATATGCTCATTGCAGCACAGCCACTAGCTCAAAGAGGAGTCTATGTTTGCAGTTGGGCTCACAACTCTAGCATGATTCAAGAAGGTGAATTTAAGTGGATCTTTATTTTGGTAACTATGTTTTTTCTTGTATTTTCCAGGACATAACAGTAAACCTGACAAATGATAATTAAAGTGCAACCAGTTTTTAAGTCTTATTAAATCTTAAGTGCTAAAGGATATCTTAAATATCTTGTTGCTTATGGAAGTGTACAGGAGTTACCTATTACTGGTTAGGTCAGGGTAAACAACACATTATGGGGAAGCAAGCTGGCTGTTCCTGTTACATGGACTAGCTTCAGGGGCCGTGAGTTTTGAGGGGAGGAGAAGAGTGTGCTTTATCCTTTCCTTGCCACAGTCATTTCACCTTTCCCACTGTATGTAGTCTGTTCCTTATGCACCAGTGGAGCAGGCTGAGGTGTGTGTTGCCAGAGTAAACATATACCTGAAGTGCAAGGGGGAAAGAAGCAGCATTCTGATCAAATTTGCAGATGACACCAAATTGGGAGGGGTTGCTAATATGCCAAAGGACAGGATCAGAATTCAAAATGACCTTGACAGATTGGATAGCTGGGCCAAGGCTAACAAAATGAATTTCAGCAGATAGAAGTGTAAGGTCCTACACCTAGGCAGAAAAAAATGAAATGCACAAATATAGGATGGGGGACATGTGGCTGGATAACAGTATGTGTGAAAGGGATCTAGGAGTCTTGATGGACCACAAGTTGAACATGAGTCAGCAGTGTGATGAGGCAGCCAAGAAAGCCAATGCGATTCTTGGTTGCATCAATAGGAGTATGGTGTCTAGATCAAGGGAGGTAATGGTACCACTCTATTCTGTTTTGGTTATTCTGCTATTCTGCTATTCTCATTTGGAATCCTGGGTCCAGTTCTGGGCACCTCAATTCAAGAAGGATATCGACAAGCTAGAGCATGTCTAGAGGGGTGCGAGCATGGTGAAGGGTCTGGAAGCCATGAAGCCCTATGAGGAGCGGCTTAGGGAGCTGGGGATGTTTAGTCCGCAGAAGAGAAGGTTAAGAGGGGACATGATAGCCATGTTTAAATATTTGAAGGGATGTCATGTTGAGGAGGGAGAGGGCTTGTTTTCCGCTACTCCAGAGACTATGACAAGGAGTAATGGATTCAAGCTGCAGGAAAGGAGATTCCACCTGAACCTCAGGAAGAACTCCCTGATGGTCTGAGATGTTTGGCAGTGGAATATGCTGCCTCAGTGGAGTGTGGTGGAGTCTCCTTCTTTGGAGGTTTTTAAGCAGAGGCTGAATCACCATCTATTGGGAGTGCTTTGATGGGTGTTCCTGGATAGCAGGGGTTGGACTGGATGTCCCCTGTGGTCTCTTCCAACTCTGTGATTCTGTGGTATTGAGACAGAGTTCAGAGCAGAAAACGGAGTGAAGAATGATAAAGCAACAGCAATATGTGAGGCATCTCACCCTGACTTTTCCACCCTAAATTGCATACCCACAAAGCTACTTCTCATCTTAGAATCCACAGAGACCTTTCTATATAACATAGTTTGCCCCTCAGAGACTGTCATTCTGTGAGTACAATCCTTTCCCTCTACTTCCTTATAGCTCCAGAACAGATTTTCGGATTCAAGCTGTGAACAACCACGGAAGGTCAGTTCCTTCACCCTTCTCTTCCAAAGGACTACAAATTTAGATTTTCTCTGTGTTCTGTTCTCCTTGGCTTTCAAAGAAAAGTAGCGCAATGTGAATGAATGATGTGATTTGTTCTGGAATACTTGTGACTTCAAGGTGGGTCACACCTCAGACTACTTAGTCCTACATGCTCCTGCAGGAGCACTCTAAAACAGAAGCAAGTGAAACAAGGTAAGGTTACCAGCTGCAGATGATATAAAAGTGGTTGGTTATATAGAAACATATTTTTGGTAGTTTTCTTACAGAATCTTCAATTCCTATGTTGAGATACTAACAAAATTATGATTTTGGATATGTCATATGGCATTTCAAAAGGGCTTGTCGCATTGCTACATGAATAACCACTTTTGGATAGTTAACGTCTGACTTTATTCATACTTTTCCATTCTTACACCTTCTTTCCTATACTGTTTGCTGTGAGCTGTGATTTAGCAAACAACTTTGTGTGGTTTTCCATTTCATTTGAATCAGAAAACGGGGGTTCCCAACGTAAGAGGAAGAGAGAATATTAAGCCATGGTTTAAAATTGTTTTAAATATCCAGATTTATTCCAAAGCTCGTAATCATATTTCCTTGTTAAAAATGAAACTGAGATTTGAGGTTTCTTATTTTACTTGCTGCTGATCTAAATGGAAGAATGAATATGCTCTATGCTGGAACACAAAGCTTTTGCTCATTTAAGAATAATAAGTCAACACGGGACCACCCAAACAAGGCCAGTGTACATCATTTCAGATCTATCCTTTCAGTCCCAAAGGGTCACTCCAAAGAAGCTCAACAAAGAAACAGATAGCAAGGTTCACATCAAAAGAATCTGAAAGCCCATCTTTGCAAACATGTTCTTAATTAGGGGTGGGCAGCTTTTCGTTCTTCAGATGTTGTTGCAGCCAAGGATAGCCACTGATGAAAGATCATGGGAATTAAAGTTTGAGATGTGAAGTTCTACAGCTGCCCCACTTTACCTATTCTTCTGCCTTTTTGTTGATCGGCTTTCTTTTTTCTCGTTGACAAAGAGTGCTTTATGTGTGGTGACTGGGCTCTTTCAAACTGTAAAGAAAGACATCTAAAAATGTGTGTTTCCTTTTTTCTCCAGAATTATTCCATTGGATAATGAAGATAGTCTCTATCTAGTGAAAACTGTGAGTTGAAATTTTCTGAAGAGTCATACATTTTCCCTAAGTGAACATATGTTTACGACTTCTCACTGGATTATTTTCACAGCTTATTGCCATGTTCCAAAATGACCAGGAGGTTCCAAAAATCTGAAGGGGACAGGCCTTTTGAAAATCCCTCCTGGGATTTTGAGGCAGATGTAGATAGAAACTGGCAGGTTGCAGGTTTCAAAATGTAATCTCCATAAGACTAGGACATTGCCACCACCCAAAAAAATTTGGTCCCAGCTATGCTGACCTTGTAGAATCAATAAATGGCTTTTGAAGGACTTTCTTTTGTTCCTTCTTTCTTTCTTTCTTTCTTTCTTTCTTTCTTTCTTTCATTCATTCTTTATTTATTTATTTTGGAATAACTCAGAGGCAGAGCACCTGCTTTTCATGAGAAAGGTTCCAGCTCCAGCCCTTGGTAATCACCAGTTTAAAAAGGCCAAGTAGCCAGTGATAGGAACAAGATTGCAGCTGAGATGCAGAAGAGCCAGTACTGGTTAGATGATCATTGTGGGAAACTTAACATGTATTCTGGCCCTTGACTAACTAGCATAGGGGAGAGGCATTCTCCATAGGCTTCTCCCCCAGACCATTGTAAGCCACACACCCTGTAAGTGTGCAGGCTTCTGCATTCTTTTAAAAACAGTAGGTCATTTGCCTCCCCCCACTCCAAAGAGTTTGAGGGGCATTTTCGCTGTGTTTCCCCCATTGGGTCATTTTAGATCCCTTTTTAGGGACAGGAAGTGACCAGAAGTTATTGGGTGGCATTTGGAGACAAAACAATGCTAAGATCTGGTGATGGTGTTGCCCGCCCTGCTCTAGAGGAAAATGTCTTTTCTGGAGGTTCTAAGCTAGGTCACTGATGCTTAAAAAAATTTCCAGCCCCTGTCCTCATGCATGTTTGCAGTACTTGTTGCTACACCCTCTCTTGTCTAAAGCCAAATTCTATTGACCACTAAAATCTTGTGAAATCTGTACTTTTTAATTGGGAAATGCTGGGTGTTAAGATTGGGAATTTGACCAAAGCCCGGTTGTCCTTTCCCCACCTGCTTTTCTACAGGTCTCCATGACTGTCTACGACATTCCAGACCTACTAGGCGGAAGGGGCTGCCTGGGATCAGTTGTCTTCTCAGAATCCTTCTTGGTGTCACAGATCCTTGTGAAAGAAAAAGGTACTTTGCTGGTTCAAATCTCCAGCACAAGACACATGATGAAAAATGCTCTGTGAATTAAATGGGAGATGCATTGGCTTGAAGTTTTGTGAGCAAACCCTAGTCTTGTGAACTCTTCCTTCTTCTACTTTCTCCTCCATGCTTGATTTTTTTCTAATTTGCTGTTACCCAGAGTTGGGAAGGCTAACAGATAGTGTGGCCAACCTGTTTGGTTATAGAATCTAACTGTGGTTTACTACAAAAGCCTGAGCCTAGAGGGGTGTGAGGGAAGCTGGAAATGAGCTAAGGGCTTTTCCATGCAGTGGCCAACCCTGCTTCAATATTACATGTGAACTGATGGAATGATTTCACATGCTAGCAGATGGCTTCATTCCAGATTGATTAAAGAAGTAAAAGAAATAAATTCTTCCCTAGCACTTACTAGCAGATGGCTCCATTCCAGAGTGAAGATTTCATTTTCTCATTTATTGGGAGACACATTAATTCCTTACTTTACTTTCACAAGCTTTTCAAAGTAAAATTAGATTGCTTGAATTTCCCCTGAGGCAAGGTGGTCATTTGGGAGTTGTCTGCTTGAGTGCTGCATTGCGTGAGCCAGCAGATCCAGGCTGTCACCCTGGCCACCTCATCAATTGCAGGGGTTTTGGAACCCCTCCAAAACCTGGCTATTACAGAGCTTGCTGGACCTGAAATCTCTGAACTGCTAACTCACCATTACATTGCTCATGTGAGGAAATGAATCTCCCAAGTGAAACAGCCCCACGCTGCCTCTTATTCTGTTTGTCCTAACCTGTGCATGCAAGAACTCCTGCTCAGTTTCCTGTCCTTTTCTATCCCATCTCCCTGGCCTTTTCCCCTTGAGAAAGAGCTCTGTGAATCCAGGTAGTGCTTTTTATGCTTGTGTGTAATCAACGCAGGAACTCCTCCTCATGCTCTCTAAGTTCAGAGCCAATCCCATGCCCCATAGGCAGTCTTGGAGAGTCTGCTGCTAAAGGAAGAATACAGTCACAAATCCCAAAGAATTTTAGAGAGAGGTTAAGAAAGTAGTTTTTTTGGTCTAAAGTTTGCAGAATTTCTCCAATCAGGTAGCTACTGTGACCGTCCACCCAAGTGGTCTTCAAATGGTGTGGGGAGCAAAAAGCCCTTCCCTCTTGTGGAGAGTGATAAAAGCAAAGGGAAAACTCTGTAAACATGATACCTCCTTAAAACACTGCCAGGTATATCATTTGAAAGACAGCCAGGCTCCTTCCTTGGATGAATCTAATCCAGGGTTGGTTGTACAAGATTTTAGGAAGGCAAAATTAAATTTCGAGAACATTATCTTATAGATTATTTAAAACACAACAAGTTCGTTTGTGTTCTGAAAAATGCTGCTTTGAAGCAGATCCAAGAGGTTGGGAATGATCTCATGTCTGATTTGCTTGACTTTACTGCAGATGGCAGCATTAACACAGAAACCAGCTACATCGTCCTCACTGCAGCAATCCCAAGATCAGTTTCTTGGCTGGTAAGTACAGCTTCCTGCACTTTTCTTTTTTAAAAAAATGAATGCTAGAGACCTGTTGCCAAACTAAACTAAAGTGATTGTTGGTTTTGGTTATAGGTTGAAGATAATGAAGTGAAATTGTCAGAAACCGCCCAACAAATCCTGAAGGTTTGTACTGAGACTCAGTCTGTTAATTAAGCATAATGTAATACTAGTGCCATGGTTCTGTTTCTAAGACGAGATAGTGTTAACACATTGCCATCTTGTCAGTAATGCTGTCAGAGGTCTAGACATTAGTCCTTTTCTCTTCTAAAACATTTTTGCAGAGTCTGCAATTTAGAGAAGGATATGGTTTATGTGCATAATGAGAAGGATAAAAAAAATTCCAGTGACTTCAAAGCCATTCTTTTTGGTGGTAAACCAGTGTTCCCTCAACCTGATAGTGCAGTGGTTAAATGCTGGTACTGCAGCCACAATTTTGTGAATTTGATCCTGCTGGGCTCCACATTGACTCAGCCTTCCATCCTTCCATAGGACGGTAAAATGAGCACCCAACTTGTTAAGGGCAATTAGCTAAAATACACTGTAAACCGCTTACGGAGTGCTTCACGCTGATAAGCAGTATAGAAATATAACTGCTGTTGCTGTTGGTGTCCTCCACATATGCTGGACTACAGCTCCCATTGCATCGCATACATAGGGTACCAGGAGTAGGAAGGTTGGCATGAAATATAACATGATCCAAATCTGGATATCAGAATGTTAGTGGAAAAATTGTCTCACTTATGAAGCTTTTGTTGCAGTAGTTATCTAAAGCAGGTTCAAGTTTACAAAAGAAATCCATTAACAAATTCACACCCCAGAGTCACTGGTGCTTCAATTTCCCATCTGTTTAAGTTCAGTTTACAGGCAATGTTGCATGTAAACATTCTGCCCTCATCCCGCACTTTATTTATGTCCCACCTTTTCTCCAGGCTGGGACTCTAGGCATCTTACAAAAAGACAGAGGATGCAATTAAAAACAATAAAAGTAAACATCCCATTATAAATGTAAATTCACTAAATGTCACACCCTATTTCATTTTTCTAAATATGTTCTAGTGTTCTAAATGCCTCCTCCTCGCTAGGTTTGCCCACTTAATTGATTACAAGATGGTTGGAAGCTTTCTTGTCGTATTTGAATATGCCATGTGAAGCATTCCTTGGCAGTTCTCAGAGTAATAATAAACAACTTAGATTAGTGCATGCATGTAGGGCTGTGTCCTCTGAACATTTTGGAAGCCACGTTCCTCAAAGCTCATGCTACCATCTCTGCCTTCCACTTGTCCCAGATAGCTTTTAAAGCTATTCTGTGCAGAGGTCCTTGCAGTTCAGCCTGCTGCTGAATGCAAAGATCCGTGATTAGAGTAAAAATTGTATAGCTAGCATTAGAAGGAGAATAGAGCAATGTGTGTCTCCCTTCCTCCTAAACTGATGGTCAGAATCATGCAGCCCTCTGGATGTTGCTGGATTGCAAGTCCCAGCATCGTAGCTAGGTGAAGAATGCTGGGAATCAGCATCTGGGAGGCTGCATGATTCCCACATTGTCCTAATACAATGCACCAGATAGTAACTTGAAAACTAAGCCCTCTTGTTTTCAAATGACCTTGGGGTGATGCAGCAGACTTGGTACAGTCACCACCATAAATCCAGAGTGGATCAAGGAATGTTTTGTCCTCTGCAAGTCCTGACTGATGGCAAGGGAAAACACCATTAGCTTCAGGATGTTATCCTTCTCTAAGGCTGTACGCTCATTTCTCAAATTGATCCATACCCTCTCACTCGCAGTCACTTAGTCATTTTGAAAACCGCTGCTGTAGGGTTGATGAAGTCAGAAGAGGTGTAAGTTTCATTATTTGGAAAGACAACATCCTTCAGCAGCAGAGCACATGCTTTACACTCTGCAAACACCATGGTAGTCCTTCTCATCACCTGTCATGGGAACTTTTTAATTGAATATGCCAGGGACTATCTGCATTGGAGAGATTCTGCAAATCTCAGTGTTCAGTGGTCAGCTAGATAGGGAAATCATTTGAGCCAAGGAAGGGCAGCTTGTAGGTTTCTAAGGGATATCATGAACTAACCTAGTATAGAAGGAAAGTCTTTGAAAATACTTCTTGTTCAGTAACTCTGTTGCCATTCTTTGATCTTACAAAACTATTCCTGGTTTAGCAAGAAGAATCTTTCCTGGGTGTTCTTCTGACAGGAGGTGACGGCGCCTACATTGCTTCCAGCAACTCACTCTGTCGACCAGAGGAAGGTGAGTAGTCTTTCTAATGATGCGTGTAGCAAGCTATTAAGGGAGGCATATGTATGCATGCTCTTGTTGATTTTAATTTTTTTGCTCATTGTGATTCCTGTTTGCCATACTCTTTGAATAATGTAGTGTCCAGGACTTGAAGAACCTCCCAGGCTAGATTAAAGTGCCCTAAAGTACCTTGTATATATGTACACATATGCATGAGTGTGATCCATTAGTATGCCCTCTCTTTGCTGGATAGCAATCTTCTGAAATTTCAGAACGCAGTGTTTCAGGTGTCACAGTGAAAGATCCCCCTTACTGTTGAAAACCAAAAAGTGTCATAAAGGCCAGGATCCATTAATATGCTTCCTTGATCCCCAATAATATTAGTATCTAGTGCTTCGTAATGTTTTTTTTTCTCCCATTGTTTTGCCAGATGATTTACTTTTGGCTGTTTTACTCATCATGATAGATATCCTCTCAAATCCTCTTGACAGGTTACTTGTCTCTCTTCCGTAATGACTAAGCTGCCTTTTGCTTCCAGCTCACTATCTGACATTGCTGCCCATGGTGATATTTCCTTGAGGGAGAGCAAATCAGTCACTTGGGTCAGTAGAGTCCCTGTACAGCAGAGCCGTGGAAACTCCCTCGGCTCTTTCAGGTTGAGTCTGTCTGCCACGCCACAGTGACTTGCTGGCTTGAATTTGCCCCGTCTGGTGTGTTGTCTGATGTATTCTTGACAGATCCCTTCTGCACTGCGTCAGAGATCTCCATTTTAATCTCTTTTCCCCATAAAGTTTTTTAGAAATTAAGAATTCCACAATGATAAACAAATTAGTCCCTACCACTCAAGCACCAAAATTAACACTATAATTATAACTATATATCGGGTATAGACATGTATGTGTGTTATCACATCACCTGTAAATAATCTATCTGTTACCTACCTCACTACTATATATTTGTATATAATGTCTGTTATTAGTTGCTGCATTTCTGTAATATATTATCTGCTATTCCAAAAGATCCAGTTGAGTAGTTGAAGATCTTCAAAACTAAATTCTTTAAAATACATTAAAATTGACACCAAGTTGCTCCAGAGTTGTCCTCCTTTATTTGTCCTCTCATTGTACAAAAACAGAGGTTAATTTTTCTGTGAATGCAATTGACAATATTCTGTTAAGATATCTGGGAATTGGGAGTCCCTGGGCATTTTCCCCAGTTCTGACAATGTCAGCTCTTGCAGCTCCTACAAGGATCATCAACAGTTCCGTATAACACAATCCCTCATTTTTCTTGGTAGATAATGAAAAGAGCACAGTGTGCCCACTGTTTACAGGTTCCGCTCTAGGAACCTCCACATAAAACAGAAAAAGCAAAGTGTTGTGTTCCGTTATAGTCAGTGGACACAGTGGGCGCGCACCCTCAGTAGCATGGGTGCAAGGACAAATTGCATCCATTGACTGTAGTGGGACACAGCGCTTCATGTAACCTCACATCTGTGCATGCCAAGGTTGCACCAGCAGAGGGCACACTGTAAGAACAATTCTTTTGCAATTACTTTTTGTCCTGTTATTTTACTTACTGGTTTCATTACTTCATACCAAAGAAGTCTAATCTTTTTCCCCACCCAAATGGCAGGGATTTCAGATACATTATCATTAAGCTTGCATTATAATCCTTTTGTTCTCATGCCTGCTTTAAAAGTCAGTCATTAAAACACAACCACTGTTTGTTTATTTTTTTGCTGTCTGTATACCTTTGTTCCAAAAGACATCTTCCTCAAAATAAATTCTGAAACAGTAGTCAAAGGGATATTAATCTTGCATCTGGTGGGTTTAAGGCAGGGTTGGGCAAAGCCCACTGTACCGTGCCGTCTGACAAAAGCAAGCCCTTAAAAGGGCCAGTCACATCCTTTAAGAATATTTTTTTAACTAATAAAGCAACCATCTTCTTGAACATCTCGATACATGTTTGCAGTTTCTTCTGTGGATTTCATCGAGCACTCCTCAGTTTCTAACGTAGGAAAATGACTGTCTGTGGCCACTTATATGGATCTTTTAGGGCAGTTTTGGAAAGAGGGGTGTTGAAGCACTGGAAAGATGGAGGCGCTCTCCAAGGTCCTGAAAGGTTGGTATGGGCCCCTTACCACTGGAAGTTGCCCACCCCTGACTTAAGGGCTAGAATGAATTTTTTGTGTGTGTGATTTGGGATTTTTCTTGAAAAAAAAATGAAAAGGTCACCAGAAAGTGAAAACAAACAAAAATATATTTTCTGTGTCTGGTTACCCTTTCTAACATGACAGTGTCATATAGCCATAGGGGGGAAAACAGTAGCTGGATTTCCATAACTACATATCAGCTAAATGATGGGGTGTCTGCTCCATCGTTTTATGAGAACAAGTAAATAAAGCACTGTAAAAGAAATTTTCTTTCATCATGGCAGCATTGCCCTTAACAGTACTGAGCACAAGGATGTGTTGGCCCAATGTCTGATGAGCTGTCTTTTTTAGAAACCATTTTGTATCTGAGAGCATTTTTTTTTCAGGCAGGAGAGTAGTGTTAGATTGTGCTGCATGGACAGCTTTTAACCAAAAATTGGCTTCTACTTAGCAGCAGCCTTGGCTGCATTAAACAGGGGAAGCCAGAGAGATCTGTGTTGCTCATTTTTTAAAATGGTGGTGAGTTTGACTTAACACATCAGCTGAGAGGAGCTGAACTCACCTGCCCCCCCCATTTTCTGGCTGATAATGAAAGTGAATTGTGGCTGAAGAAAACTGCCTAAAGTGATGTGGCACCACGGGGTTCAGTTCCTCTGATCACTGCAAGTTCTTTTAATGTACAAAGATTATCCTCTGAATGCTCCTGTACACTCTTCATATATGAATAGAACAGATCCAAATAAACAAATGTGACCTTTTTTTATCACAGTTATTTTGTCCTGTGGTGGAGTCGTTGGGTGGCCATCTCTCCAGAGTTCTTTGGTTGTATATTCCTGCATGGTAGGGGGTTGGAATAAATGACCCTTGAACTTCCTTCAGTCTCTATGACTCTGTCACCCAGTGTTGTACATGGTTCTCGTTGCAATGCAGTATAACAAAGGGTTTGCCTGGTTAGTTCTGTACAGCAATCCCAGAAGGTTTCACAGAGCACCTCATCCCTCCTTTTCCCTTTAATCTGCAGGCAAACTCTATTTCTTTTCTGAGGGCCTTCTGTTCTGCCATCCCCACTATGGAAGCATCACCATCTCCAAGACACACATGACATCTATCAGTTTCTACGATGGAGTAAGTGCTACTCCCTTCCACTTTTTTGTCCTGCTCAGAATTGAACCCAAGCATAGGATGCATATGAGAATTAACATTATCTTTTAAAAATAACCTGCCAATCCAAATGTTAGATAGCTGTAAAATCCAAGTAATAGCATTATTCTCTGTAAGTGATATCAGTAAGATATTTTTCCTAGGAGGCTAAAAGTATAAGGTGCATATTCACTGATCTTGACAACTCACTTTGCCTCCCTGATAGAAAGACAGAACCAATGTTCTTCAGCCTGGAACCCCAGGGGCAAGGCTCACTTCCATGACGATCTTTGTACATGAAGGGGAGAAGTCAGAAAGTGACTATAAGGCCTAAATAAGTAGAGCCACGTTGAAGAAGACAGTTAACTGAGATAAAGAAAATTTTGCAGTTTCCTAACAATTTCAAGTTAAGTTAAACATGTACAAAAACATTCAGAACCATGCTTTAAAACACCTTTATGTTTTCCACTGATAAGGTAGCTGCAGAACACCAGAGAAAGATACAAACACTGCATGTGATGTACATAATTTGGAAATAGTGTTGCTCCTTATTGCTGAATATGACTGTCATAGCCTTTTGTTGCTCCATTGCTACTACAGCTAATTTTTGTAAAAATTCTGTATGAAGTGGGTTTGATTACTTGTTCAGCATGGAATCCTGTTCTACCAGAAAGAATCCCACCTGGCACTGTGTCATTAACCAAACTGCTGAATTCAGTCTACTTATCAGACTCTATTCATGAACCTAAACAGATTTTTTTAAGAAATCCCCTCCACCCAGACAATGAAGGAATTAGTTACAATTTTATTAACTGCAGCAAGGCTAAACTCAAGAAGATTTTCAAATAAAGGATTGGTCTAAAAAAGTGTGGAAAATTGCGATCAATGATAAGTTAACATGTCGAATTAAATTTTAAAAAGGAATAATGAAAAGGAATGACTTTGAAGCAATATGGAAAATATTTGTGGAAAAGGCTTTAATGAAAGAGGGAGGTGTCACACCTCCACAAGAAGAATTACAATTTTGGGAAGCAGAGTAAGCTGAAATATAATTGGCTCTGGGAATGGGTTCACATTTAGGGTTACGGTTTATGGTTAATAACAGGATCATATATAGTATTAGCAATAGGTTAAATATAGTTGACAAGAATAGATTTAAGAATGAAATTACTATAGTAATAATGAGTATAAGGAGAATGAGACTTAGATACATGAAATAAAAGTATATAATCAATATGATAGATAATATGTTGAATAAGTATGTGATGATAAAAGATCTGGAGAGAAATAGTAATGTAAACTATTTGTGTTGTAATTTTTCTCTTTTTCACCTTTATGTTGTTCACATGGTGTTTTCGTTTTATTCTATTATGTATTGTTCCTTTTTCTTTATAATAAGAAAAAAATCCCCTCTATTCACCTTTGCCACACTTAACTTAGCTGCCGATGAAAACCTTAACCATGGCTAAAGCATGGGGGTGGAATTTATGGTCTAGAATGAAAGTGGACAACTGGCATGTTCTTGGCCTTCAGTGCCCATCAGCCCCAGTCAATCAAGAGTGAAGGATTTGGGGATTTACAGTCTCAAAACATGATGATCACTATAGCTGTTCCCCAGGTTGCTGAAAAAGTTGTGTGCGTTGTGCTCTTGGGCTAGGGAAAGACACTGTATTCTTCCATCTTGAATCCTTGATTATATCACTGCACAAGCATTTGGTGCATTGTAATGTGAAGAACAATGCATAATGGAAGGGGCTTTCTTGAGTTAAATTTGAAAAGAACTTGAAGCTAAAGAATCTGAGCATCCCATTTTGTTCCTCTCCGGCCTGACTGCCCTCTTTGTCACACTGCGAGCTGTGTTTGGGCCTCGACTTCCCTTTTATTGTTTGCTTTAAAGACACCCAACTTCTATAAATTTCTAGCTATTTATGGGGCCCTGGCTATCACTTCTGA
Source organism: Ctenosaura bakeri (assembly GCA_948474755.1). Taxonomy (NCBI): domain Eukaryota; kingdom Metazoa; phylum Chordata; class Lepidosauria; order Squamata; family Iguanidae; genus Ctenosaura; species Ctenosaura bakeri. The sequence continues at coordinate 28,203 of CAOLHI010003768.1, read as the reverse complement.
AGTGCTGCCAGGCATTCTGTGGAAAGCAAAAACCTTGAAAGAGCATTTGTATTGTTTCACTGACCTGGCAAGTCATGAGGCAAAGGAGCTAAAAATAACATAAATGAGACGAGAGTTGGCAATTGTTGGGGACGTCGGTAATGTAGCAATAATGCCGATATACAGGAAAAAGATAAGCATTTTAACCTCAAAGTAAATAAGCATATGGGGCTGTTTTCTGTATATGCTGCCTACTTTCTTACATTAACTATTTCCGTTGATAGCTATCCAGGAAAAGCGTGCTATTGTGGAAGTGGCCGTATTGAAGTTTGCTACTGTGTGCCAAAATTCAGTTTACGGGAGGGGCTCTTGAGCTCTGCAATGCTGAGAACTATTTTATTTAATCTTTTGTAAAGAGTATTTCAAGATCCCTTGTTTTAGGTTGGCTAGATGTGTGGCAGTTTCATATCTGTTCCTCTCCAGAGATTGTGTGGCCCAGTTCAGATGGAATACCTTTAAAAAAAAAATCCAGGGGTGGACAATCTGTGTTCCTCCAGATGTTCTTGGATTACAGCTCCCATCATCCCTCAAAATTGACTTAGCTGGCTAGAGCTGATAGGAGTTGCAGTCCTGCAGTGGCCCAGACCCACCACACTTTTAGCATGGAATATATATATATATACACACTGTGATTTTGCAGAATCCCTTGGTTGCACATCTGATTGTGCAAGGGTCTCAAGCCTTTGAGTTTACCTTTCAGGCAGCAGTCAAATAGCTCCCCATCCACTAGGTCCAAAGTGGAACGTTGGCCATAGGCTTGCAGAAAAATTAGCAGCACTAGGGACTGTACTTACACAACCTCTGAGAATGTGCAACCTGCTTGCACAATGACTTTTGTGCTAGAGTAAGCTGCAACAGAATTCCAGCTAGACTCTGGAGGACTTCAGGTCGCCCACTTGAGTGTTGTGAGTGCACATTATCTCTTCCCATCTTGCTTGCTCTTTGCTCCTCATTTGATATTATGACCTGAAGTTAGAAACACAAGAAACACAGCAAAACAGTGTTTCTTGATCTAGACTTAATTGGAAAACTGTGTTTTCACAACCCTGACAATTTCACATTATTATACTTGAGGAAAGGAAGGAAGATGCATGCTGATAAAATACTTTTGTTGTTTAATAAACTCTGTCTTGTTAGACCAAGATCGCTGCAAATGAACTGGGACTTAGTTCATCAGTGTACAGTGACCCTCCACTTTCACAGGGGTTCAGGGCACAGAACCCTCACGAAAGGGGAAAAACTGCAAATAACTCAACCCCTTTTCCCCTCCCATTCCCTTCCAGGGTTCTCGCCCTCCATTATCTTGTGTTTTTCCTCGGCGCAAATGTGTGCCAGGGCAAAATGCATAGAATTGGGAGAGGGAGCTTCAGAGGGGAAAGGGAAGGTACATGCATGTACCTTCCCCCCATTGCCTTGCCTCAGTGCAAGTTCTCCCATCGGGGGGCCAAATGCATGGGAATGGAAGGGGGGGCTCCAGAAGGGTCAACACACACATGGCCTCCCCCCACCCCATTCACTTACCTTTTTCCTGGCCACGCTTTCCTTCCTTATCTATGCCCACCAAAATGCAAGGGAATGGGAGGAAGAGATGAGGGCTAGGCACATGCACTCATGAAAGTCAAACTTGCAAATGTCAAGGGAGGACTGTATACTTCACCATTCTTGGCAAGTCTGCCTATGTGATGCCAAACTGGGATGGAAATATTATTGGGGGCTGTGGAATTGAAAAAATATGATCAGCTTATGGGGTATGCTAAGGACCACATGACATAACCTTGGAGAGTTGATTGGATGTTGACAAATGATCTTCACCTGTGTCTGCAGGCTGTTAGAGATCTTCTGCACCATGAAATGTCCCTTGTGGATATTCACATATATATAGGGGACACAGAACAATAGGGCTGCCACAAACAGTATTGGGGTGACTTCTTAATCTTGTCTACCTGGGGGATGAAGACTATGTGTCCCATCAACAGCATCAGGTAGAACCCACTGCAAGTGAAGAAAGTGAGTGAGATTCGTTGCTTATAGACCTGTGCTTTCTTCAGATATTTTTTCTTGGGGTGGAAAAACCCCACAAAACTTTGTAGGAAAGCTCAAATTGAAATAAAGTCTTGTGGGTTAAAAAAAAAAAAAAATTCAAATTGGCCAGTTGTTTCCCACTTGGGCTGGGCAGCTAGGATAGTGAATTGGTGGTGATTGTTTCTGTATATCTCAAATCTCAAATCCACTTTGTGTCTGAATCCAAGACCTAGCTATTTACACATTGCATTGTATAGTCACATTCTCAGCACAGGGGTTGATAATGATGTATTTCTTCTCAAACTATATGGGACAATTCTATTTTAGTTGATCTTCAGGAATAGTTAGGTTTGTCGTGGAGGCATATACAAAAGAATGTTCGTGGTGGTGGGTAAATTTGAGGTATAGCAGAGATTTTTAGAGAGAGATTCTCTTAGACAGTCTTTGACCATGCAGTTTACCTTCAGAAATTTCGTTGGTTTATCTTAAAGGCTCTTCTTCTTTTCCTCTTTCTAGGATTCCACCAGTGTTGTAGCTGCTCTCCTTATAGATTACAAAAGTTCCCTGCTTCCCCATTTGCCTGTCCAGTTCCACACCCCAAGCAACTCGCTGATGATTGCACTTTTTCCGAAGTCAAAGCTTTATAAAGCTTTCTATGCAGAGGTGATGCTAACAGATTATCTTCCTTTAGCCCAAATGCAAAGATGCCCTTTGATTTTTGCATGTCATAGACAGTGTCTGTAACAGATGAAGATCAGTGTATTGTAATACAGCCCACTCTCCCTCACCTGAGTTAGAAATAATTTGGTTTTCCTAGATATGAGTGAATGATGAACATTCTTTCTGTCATTGTCTGTTGTTCTTGCCTTTTATATCTCCTTTGTGACTCAAGCTGTTTGGTAAGTTCACAAATGCAGGTTAATCACTCACTGAATGCAACATCAGCTGGCACTTGTGAAAGAGCCCTTTCAGCTCAAATGTTACTGATAGCACCATTTTGTATTGCCTTCAGTCCCATGGCTGTTTGTTGGGTTGTGTATATATTTGATTGAGCACTGTACTGAGCAAAGGATGGATGTGAGAGGAATCAGCTAGGGAAGACAGGCAGCTTTTTACTGTTGAACAAAGGTTTATGTTGAAAAGATCAGATGGTGTTTAATCTGTCAAACTCTACCTTTATTACTCATTGCCAAAAGACACTTGTTAGTGTCATACTCAAGAGGCCACATGTTAAAATGTCTTTGTTATGTGTCTTCAAGTTAGCTCCGACTTATGGTGACCCTTTCAGAATAAATGAAATGAAGGGAAAATGAAATGAAAGGGTCACCATAAGTCGGAGCTAACTTGAAGACACATAACAAAGACATTTCAACATGTGGCCTCTTGAGTATGACGCTAACAAGTGTCTTTTGGCAATGAATAATAAAGGTATTATGAGGTATTACTCAGAGAAAGTTTGCCATTGCCTTCCTCTAAAGCTGAGATTATCTCAGTTGCCCAGGATCACCCAATGGGTTACCATGGCCGAGGGAATTTCAACTCAGGTCTCCCAAAGTCCTAGTCCATGCTGACCCTTTTAAAATTTCTATGAATTGTTTTTCAACTTCACTAGGCCTCGGAATGTGCATTCTTTTGGACTGCAGTTCCTGGAACCCTCCTGCCTCTCAGACAGAATGACCACTGACCGTGCAGTCTGTGGGATTCTGAGGGCCTTATCACACTATACTGTTATAGTGCTATTATTCCACTTTAACTGCCCCGGCTGCATCTTGTGGAATTCTGGGGTTTGTAGTTTGATGAGGCACTGCAGCGCTTTGGCTGAGAATTCTAAATATCTTTCCCTAAACTGCAAATCCCATTATTCCATGTGATATTGCCATGGCAGTTAAAGCAGAATAATAGCACTGTAACAGTGTAGAGTGATAAGGCCCTGAGAGTTGTAGCAAAAAGGAAAAAAAACTGGTCTAAGGTCTAACTTCACTCCTCCGTATTCTTTCCTTTAGTTTCATGCAGTGTACCTCAGGTTCAGAGAGCCAGCATGGTGTATGGGTTTGAGAGTTGTACTACAACCCTGGAGACTGGGATTCAATTCCCTGCTCAGCCATGGAAATCCACTGGATGGCCTTAGATGCATCACACACTCTCAGCCCCCAGAAAACCCTGGGATAGATTTGCCTTAGCATTGCCATAAGTCGGAAGGCACACAAGAACACCACCACCACAACCTCAGATTTGGTAATCATCCAAGCAACGTCAGCCGGCAAATCTGATTTCCTAGCCTAGTACATAACGTCAGAGTAGTAAATTTGCTACTGCCCTTGGTACCATATAAAAGTATTCTATGTAATTTTCACAATAAATTCTCAAAATATAGTTAGAAAGCAGCATTACTTTCAGTCAAGGCATAAAACTAGTAGATTTTAAAATGGCAGCAAGTTTAGGAAAGCCAGAGAAGGGCTTGTGAAAGCCTCCCATTAAGTCTCTTGTCTGGCTTTCCATCAGGCCTTTTCCAACTGCTGCCATTCCTGACCCAGTGACGGCTGCCACACGGCGCTTTGCCAGCATTATGCCATGTGCACTATCACAGTGACGTGAGGTGGCTGGAAATGAGGGACTGGCTGCCCCCACAGCAGCAGGGAAGCAGACCAGTGATGGCCCTACTGTGAAGTACTGCCGGTTTGATTAATGCAACCACAGATGCTGCTAGGGATAATGGCTTGGTGTAGCCACCCCCTTAAACAAGCGTATCTTCATAGGACATGTTTGTTGTTGCATGCATTCAAGTATTTTCTGAGTTATGGCAACCATGAGGTGAACCTATCACAGGGTTTTCTTGTCAAGATTTGGCCAGAAGGGGTTTGCCTTTGCCTTCCCTTGAGGCTGAGAGAGTGACTTGCCCAGTGGGTTTCCATGGTAAAGTGGGGATTCAAACTCTGGTCTCCAGAATAGCAGTCCAGTGCTTAAACCACTATACCACAGTGGCTCGCAAAGTGTGCTTACCCTTTTTAAAAAGAACTGAACTGAAGTTCATTACATATCCAAATGTAATTTACATTAATGCTAATATAGAAAAATGTTTGCTTTCTTAGCTATTAACATCTAAACTGTTCCAAGTTCATTTGGTCCTTCTGTCTTAATACTTCGATTTATTAACAATGATAACGTAATCCTTAGCTCATCTGGGAATGACAGTTCAGTATTTTTAAATGTCTTTCGTAGAGAGCATTTTTAATTAAAACTTTTTTAATAACCTGCATCCAAAGAATCCTCTTGATAACTATCACAGTGATTCACCTTCCTGAACAAATATTACCTTTAATGGAATTTTAAGCTACTTAAACACAGAATGAAATAATCCAGTTTGGATTTTGTTCTTCTTTGTAGGTTTTCTCTGTCTGGCAACAACGAGGGAACTCAGGAATAACTTTAAAGATGACCCAAGACGATTGCCTGCCTGCAGAACAAGAGAGATTGTGAGCTAGTGGCTCTTCCTTCCTCTGTAGAATTGCATGACACAAATGAGATCTACAACAAAATGTTGCATTGTGAAGTGTTCTTGTTCAATATGCCAGCCAACCATGCCATTTAAAAGATCACTGTATTCTGTCCTCCACACTAGTTTTCTGTTATTTCCCCAGCACGAGTCAGCATTGTGGTCTAAATCCAGTTGTTAATCCTGACTAGCTTAGACCTACTGAGTCAGTGGAAACTTGGAAAGTTAACACTTTCATAAATAGCATTGTTTCTTGGCACCCCGGTTGGATTTAGGCCTGTGTGCCCTCTGAGTTTGCTTGGTCTCCACTGACTTGCTTTTTTCTCTCCTGCTCCCTGTTTTTTGGTGTTTCTGTAGTCCATGGAGTTGCCCCAAACCTGCTGAATACATTTTTCTTGTGTATGAATAGGGCTGTGTTGCGTACATAAGGATCTGTTCTGCAGAATAAGTCCACTATTAGTATATGGGTTGCTGTGTGTACTGTGCAGTTCCCTTCTTATGTGTGTTTCGCCCTTAAGCAAACCGCTCAGTATTGAACTTCCCAGTACTGTATGTGGAGTATCACACTGTTCACGTGGAACCTTTGTTCCCCCTTTCCCTTCCTCTGACCAATTTCATTTAATCTCTTGTGGAAGTAGTGTTAGTAATTATTTTATAACAGAGGTTTGGCTGCCTCACTGGTCTTCTGCTGGTGGATTGGGACCTGCAGGAAAATCTCTCCCAAACCTAAGGTGGATCACACCAGTTAAGTGCTGTGCCGTTTCCTTTTGATTTTGCTTTCTTTTTAAAGAGAAGCAGAGCTTGGGAGAAAGGGTATCAGGACGAGGAGTAAGTTAATCGTTTAGTAGAAGGCACCTTTTATTTCTGTTAAATCTGTTAAGAATTTCATAGCTCTGCCCTTTCCATTTTGAAAGGAGGAGAACAAGCAATGTTTATGTAAGAAGGTCAGTGATTCTATGCCACTGATCTCCATAGCTGGAGATCCCATGATCCAGACTGGGCAGGGGCAGGGGGAATGTCTGATCCTGAAAAGACATGGTCACACACCCACCCTGCTTAGAGCATAAGATACCAGTGGTTGCAATCTGAATTTAAGTGAACCACTTCAGCAGTGTCATGACCATGCTTTGCAGAATGGGGTGGAGGAGGAAGAAGGAAAAAGGGGGAAGCAGAGTTGGCAGAGAGGAGTTTGTGAAACTGTGGCAAAGTTTGTTAATTTATAATCTGCAGAGGATGTGGGGCATCACAAAGGCCCTCCAACACAAGCCCTGTTGAAACAAATATTCCTCATTTATTTCTGTGGGGTTCATACAAGAGATTTTCTCACCAGAGTGTGTATTTTGGGAATGCCAGGTTGGGGTTAAAGGTGGATACAGGACTAAGTTTCAGAAATAGCCATCTCACAGTTTGGCAGTAATGTACATTGTTTGAAAAGACACCTAATGGTTTCCAGGTTTAAAGCAATAATGGTTTAAAGTTGGCTCCTTGTTCTAGGCATTCCAGCATGCAGAAACTATTCAATGTCTTGACTTGTCCTCCCGGGGAAAGATGGAACCAGTTAAGAATATCCACAAGCCTGCCAGATCTGGACAGGTGAGGTTTTCAAACAGATTCTCTGGGTCCCCAGTCGCATGGCTTGTTTGTAAATTGTGCAAGCCTCTCTCCCACTTAATGTAGGCAAGGAGAGACCCAATCCTGGTTTGATATGTGTTTTGAAGGAGTCCTTAGGTCACAACTGGCCCTTTCAGACTTCACAGGAAAACATTTAAGGCACTAAGGTGGTTTCTCTGATTCCAGATGCAGGAGGGGAGGCTGAGGTGGCTGTATCTGGGTGTGCAGCTAATTTTTAGAAGAAGTGTGTGTGTGTGTGTTTGTGTGTGTGAACAGATCCCATACTGAGTGGCTTCAATAGTTATCATACAATTGTCAGAGATTCTCTACCCCATTCATGAAAAAATAAGTGTCCTACATGGTAGCAGACAACACTGTCTTTTCATACTGCTTTCTCAGATTTCTGCAACACTTTACGGTCAGCAGTGTGAGCCGCGAGCCAGTTCTGAGAGCTCATCTCCCAGTGTTGCTACAGGAGTCCAAAGCCATTCCTGATAATGATGCAGAGAATGACAAGGTAGGGCTGTCAGTATGTGCCCAGCACCATTTTTCTTTCAAAGATAATTTGTGTGCTTTAGCCTTTGTTCTTTTGCTTCCAGAACTGAGTATAACTAGGTGGCATAAAAGTGAGTGCTAGGCTGTATAGACCTCCCTCCATATTCATGGGTTTGACCTTCACGAATTTGATTATTAGCAAGGTGCCCAGATGCCTACCATCCCTTCTCCTCCTCGCATTCCCTTACATTTTGTTGGTCATAGAGAAGGAAGGCAGACATGCCCAGGCAAAAGGCAAGGGAATTGGGGGAGGGGGAGGCATGTATGTGCTTCCTTCTCTGCCTCCACAGCCCTCCCATCCCATTCCTTTGCCTTTTGCCTTGGCGCAGAGAATGCCCACTGAGGCAAAAGGCAAAGGAATTGGGAGGAAGGCAGGCGTGCACCTTACTTCCCCTCTCTGGAGCTCCCCCCTCCTATTCCCTTGTCTTTTGCCTGGTGTGGAGAAGGAAGGCTTGTATGCCAGGGCAAAAGGTAAGAGAATGGGAGGGGGGAAATGAGAGGGAGTTATTTGAGGTTTTCCACTTTTACAAGGGTTCTGCGCCTCAAATCCTCACAAAAGTGGAGGGGCCGCTGTATTCTAGGAAATTTGCTTGGTTTGTGTCAGGGCCGTGTCACCCATGCCATAATATTTCTGATTTCTTTGTATGAGTTTGGAAGCTGGGTAGTGATGAAAGCTGACAGGAAGAAAATCAATAAATTTGAAATGTGCTGCTGGAGGAAAGTTTAGCAGATGCCACAGAGTGCTAAAAAGACAAATGAATGATCCTAGAGCAAATCAGTTTTGAACTGTCTCTAAAAGCCAAGATGGCTACACTGAGGCTGTGGTCATGAGATGATGTGACTTGTTGGAAAAGAGGATAGTGTTTGGTAAAGTGGAAGAGAGAGGGGAAAGAGTGAGGTCACTCTGGAGGTAGATTCATTCCACCCAGGAAGCTATGTTATCCTGTGTGTTGGGGGTCCCAGGAGGGGCACCCAAATAACCAAATAAAAACACAAGTTGGGGGAATTTAGCTTGAGCACTCTCTTGGCTAAACGAGAGGCAGGGTAACTTTAGCAAGGATCTTTTAACCCAATGTCTACGGCTTCAGGTCAGAGAGCAAGCAAGCAAGTTTAAAAGTAACAAAAAATAACAGTTTTATTGGAAGATAAACAGCAAATACAACAACACACACACACACTAGCTAACTTGGAAGCAGAAATAGAGAGCGTAGGGAATGGGTAATACGACACCTGGTCTCGTAGTCCTGGAGAGGGAGATGGGGTTCCAGGGAAGAAAGCTCAGCGTGGCTGAGGGGAGCTCCTTAGACAAACCGGCAGCAAGGCTAGATGAAAGTCCAGGATGATCCAAAGTACTCCAAAGACGTCCCAAAAGTGGGGACTTTTTATAGGGTGGATTTTACCTACAGGCTATGTCATGTTCGGTGAGAACAAAGGAATTTTGGAGTTGGACAAAGGAGTTGGAAAAAGTCAAGTTTTTCATGATGGGTTTAGCTCTTAAGACAATAGCGTGGCCAGTTCATTAATAGCCTGACATAAAGAAATGGCTTGGCTCTTGGCTGTGTGGCTTTGTGTGGACCCGAGCCGAGCAGAGCCGGTTTGCAGGGAGGCTTTTCTCTAAAGCGACGGAGAGGCTTAAATTGCCTGCCTGAATGGGGTTTTGGAATGTACAACCATTAACGGCCACGCCTAATATGTGTTTGTCCAGTGGACCTCTGCAAACACGTGGAGTAGGGTGGCAGAGAAAGGTCAAGCAAAGGCCAAATTATTTGATATCAAAAGGATATCTAGTGCTCTCACCAGACATATCATAACTGTGATAACAGCTACAGCACTAAATTTGCAAGACCTGAGAAGGGCAACTGATGACTAGGGTTCTTGAAGATCTCTTTCATAGAGTCAACAAGTCAAAGTCAGATCGCAGGTAGCAAAAGGTCACATGAAAGTATGAGCCATGGGTATTATGCAGCACCCAGATCCCTTTTTGTGGCTCTTGATTCTTGCAGGACACCCCCAACAAGTCCCCAGTCCCCTCAAAAAAATTCACACGTTGCTCCTCCCTGGTGTACGGTGTTACAAAAATTCTGAGAGAAGCTTGAACATGTGTGGGGTTTCTTGTAGTATAATGTGATCTTGTGGTACTGTTCCTAGGATGTGAGATTCCCAAGGAGCTTTGAATTGGGTTTTGCTTAATTCCCACCTTCTAGCTTCTGAAAGATGGGTAATGTGATAATAATAGTGATAATGTAATCTAAGTCTTCCTTTGTTTTTGAGGTGGTGATCACCATCTTGACAGGTCTTCCAGGATGTCGCTCTGGTGATCTTGCTTCTTTCCTGGTTACTTTTAACAAAGAATATGGAAGGTTAGTGGAGTTTTTCTTCTTCAGAAGTGGGTGTCCTCCTGAATTTGTGATATTTAGTGCATGGAATCTTCATAATGGGAGCTTCCCGGGAAGAAGAAGAATAAGAAGGAATAATAATTGTATTTATTACTCTCTCCCCGAGGCTTGAACTGGGGTACAGAATAGATGGATTTAGAAGTCATAGTTAAAATATACGTAGAACAAGAACTATAATTAAAATATATAATAGTTAAAAGTACAATTAAAATACAGTTAAAGTATGATTAAAAATACAGTTGAAAGAACAATTAAAACTAGACTTGGTAGGCTTGCTGGAAGAGATAAGTCTTTTGTAGTTTTTAAAATTCAGCCAGCATATTTTGCTGCTGAATCTCTTCTGGGAGATCATTTCACAGTGTAGGGGCAGCCAATGAGCAGGTCCTCTGGGTGACTGTTGCCAGTCTAGTTTTGTCCAGTTTAAGTAAATGGCTCCAAAAGAACCTGAGTGTATGGGGCGGATTGTTATGGGAGGAGGTGGTCCTGCAGGTACCTTGGACCCAATCCATGTATGGCTTTAAAGATAGTAACCAACACTTTGTACTTTGCCCAGAAACTAATTGGCAGCCAGTGGACTGATTTTAATATCAGCGTGATATGTTCACTCCTCACTGTTCCTGTAATCGATCTGGCTGCCATATTTTGAATCAGTTGGAGTTTCTGAACTTGGTACAAAGGTAGCCCAATGTAGAAGGCATTGCAGAAGTCCAACCTTGAGGTTACTAGCGTGTGCACTACCATCTTTAGGTCGTCCAATTCTAGGAAGGGGCGCAGTTGGCGTATCAGCTGAAGCTGATAATGAGCACTCCTGACCGTCACATCTATCTGAGTTGACATTTGGAGGGACGGATCCAGAAGCGCTTCCAAATTGCTAACACTGTCTTTCAGGAGGAGTGTAACCCCATCCAGAACTGGTTGACACACCTCCAACCCCAGATGAATGGAAGCCTTTTATCCTGCAGTTACCTGTTCTCACACAAAGAATTTTATTGGGGGATCAGACAGTGTCAAATTCTGTTTGTACCCTCCTCATATTTTTTTACTTCTGCTTCTGTTTTTTTAAACCAGAAAAAAAACCAGGAGGAAAAGAGAGAATAGTTGTCCAGTGCTGTTTGTTTGCTAGGGTTTGGAGCCATTTCCCCAGAAGCACAACTGTCACCGTTGCTTTTTGAGGCTCCTGCCTTGACGCCACTTCTTATGACCAAGTCATCTGGCTTTTTTCAATTTGAACATTTCATAATATTTCAACTTTGAGCTTACTAAAGGATGGTGATGGTGATGAGGAGGAGGAGGAGGAAGAGGAGGAGTGCCTTCAAGTCCTTTCCAACTTACGACCATGCTAAGGAGAAACTATTACAGAGTTTTCTGGGGCTGAGTGTGTGTGATAGACCTAAGGGCCCCACGTGGCCAAGCAGGGAATCGAATCATGGTCTCTGGGGTCGTAGTCTAGTGCTCAAACCACTCTCTCTCTCTGGCTCTCCCAGTGATCCTAGAACATTTTCCCTTTGTTCACATTCCTGGTTTAAGCAGATGGCAGGCAGAGGTAGGGAGTGCTGAGAACAATGCGGATGTAAAGAAACTAGCAGTAGCCTTGACTCCGTTCTGTTCACAATACCTCCTAGGTGGCTTGTTTATCGCCAAACCATGGACAGCCCTGAATGTTTCAATGCAGCTCACTTCCAGAAGTACTTGGCAAGCGTGCTTGAATCCCAGCACAACCGCAGTGCTCGCCTCTCGTCATACAGTAGGAAAAAAATGAGACTGCTGCTGGTTCTGCAAGGGTAAGAGACTTCTTGTGGCTTCTAAGATGTCTGTGGAGTTTTGCTAGAAATTTATGCTCTTGCTGTTGCTTTAACAAAATAAATTTTGCCACAAACAAATAACCTTAAAATGTAGGCTGTAAAGGTGCCCTGGTGGCGCAGTGGTTAAATGCCAGTACTGCAAGCCACAAGGTTGTGAGTTCGATCCTGCTTGGCTCCAAGGTTGACTCAGCCTTCCATCCTTTCACAGGTCAGTAAAATGAGTACCCAGCTTGTTGGGGGCATGTACAGAAATGTTTCGAAATACATGCTATTTGTAAGTTGTTCGCTGCCTTGATCCATATGGAGAGGCGGGATACAAATTAATGATGATGATGATGATGATGATGATGATGCATCTTTAGTTTAATAAGCCACAGGCTTTTAATGTGCCTCACTAAAAAGAAGAAGAAGAAGCTTCAAGGTGCTGAATAGAAAGTTCCCTGTCTTTTTCCTTTACATTTAAAAATGTGCTCCCACCCAGTACATTTTACTCCAGTCAGTGTGGCCGTACAACAAAGGGCTTCCTAAATTGTGTGTGCTCTGGTTAAAATCCCTCTCCAAGGGAAATGCTATTCAAGGGCATTTGTAATCCAGATGTGGAGGTTGTAACTAACACTGTAAGGCTTATCCATTAAAGCTTTCCGAAGTGTACTCTGCTCTCATAGTGCTGTTAACCATAAAACAAGCCTTGATGGATTCTCTGGAAGATTTCTTTGCAGCAGCTACGGTAGTAATAACCTTTGGCCTTTTGTCAATGAGACGGACATAGCAGAAACCAGGAAACCCACCCGTTGCACTTTTGTCCTTCTTTGTTTTCATGCAATTCAAGTTGATATGCAGATGGAAAACAATGTGGGGTCATGACCTGATGGAGGAATCTCTCTCCTCCCATCCATCCCATCTGCTCTGCTTGAGATGACATGCAGTCCTCCCAGAGGGGCTCACCTAGACCAGCAGCCATACCCTGTCAAAGCAGGGCAGTGGAGACTTGATTTGAAAAACAACAACACTGCTCTCACTTCCTTGCCCCTCTGCCTCATCTTGCTTCTTCTCTGTACTGGGAGCATGCCTTGAGAACCTCTTAAGATCCCTGCTGATTGAGGCCAAGGCCCTCTCTCTAACTGAAAATCTGGTTTCTAGCAGTGGGCAGGTTGTGTGCCTCCAGGAGGTTCACAACCAACCATTGAAGGCAACACCTCTTCCCTGCTGTGCATCTGGCATTCAGATGTGTTTGGCTTCTGAACTTGGAGTTCTCTTTAGCTATTGTGGCAAATAGTTTTTGTTTGATCTTTCGTCTTTAAATTTGTCTAATCCTTGTTTTAAAAAGCTGTCTAAGCTAAGTGGTCTTTACAGTGCCTTTCCCGAATTCATTCCAGAAGTTAATTACACTGTTTGTGTGATGAACTAATCTCTTGTATCATTCGTAAACATACTGCCTATCAGCAATATTGCATGATCCCAAATTTTAGTGTTATGAGATGGGGAGGGGGGAGTTCATACTCTTCAGCCCTCTGCTCCTTAAAAGATCTACTGGAAAACCCCAAAGTGGTTCTATAGCTGGGATGCCTTTCTGTGTGTGCTGTTCTCTCTGAAACTGATTGCCTGTCTTCCCTGGCCCTTACAAGCCTGCAGTGACTTTCCCTCTGCACTCAGATTCAGTCCCTACATATAACATCTCTCTACCAGCTCTCCTGCCTTCACCAAATTTGGGTGGGGAGTGGCATCTTCCAGTATACATCTGTCGGTATCCTGAGCTACCTGGGACTCACTTGAAGATCTTACATTGTGAGCCCTGTCTGTCTAGACCACATCAACCGACACACAGCATGTTTTTGGTGCAGAATAAATGTTTAGGACCAGCCTGTACAACCTCTGTCTTTGTACCCAAGGGAGGCCAAGCCTTATCCTATCCAATACCAGGGGTTGCTCTGGTATATCAGTTGCATAGCTGTTTTTTACTTAGTGAGCTCTGTTGTAAGCAGCCACAACAAGAATCAGTAACAGCACACATATACAGATTTTTCAAAGTTTTCCTCTTTGCATGTCTGTTTCATGGGAAGGTGAGGAGATCTGGTTGCATAAGTTGCTAGGGCAGTGCCATTTTTTATTTCTAAGAACTGTAACTCTCTCTCTCACATACACACATTCATCCCCTCTATATCCATCAGAAGATGACAGCATAGTTCTTGCTTTGCTGTTATCACTTCACAACTCTTTACTTTTTGTTCTCTGCAGATACACAGATGTGATCGACATTGTGCAGGCTCTTCAGACACACCCCGATGCTGACGTGAAGGCCTCTTTTGTCATTGGCGCGGTCACCACTTGCGTCGAGCCACTTAGTTGCTACATGGAACACAGGTACGCCTTCCAAGTCCCTGCGGTTACAGTGTGAGAACTTGTTCACGTTGCTGTGGCTGGAGAGATAGTCTAAAATTCTGCAGACAAGGAATCTAAATTCTTTAGTTAGTTAAATAAGGAGAATAAAGTAGATTTCTTAGATGAAGAGTAGCAAAGAACCACTTCAATTTTTAATAGGTCTGATCTTCACAGTCTTGGGAATGAAAGCAACATCTTGGCCAGTAGTCCTAGATCAGAGGCATTGCTGCTGCTTTTGTTAACTTTAGTTTCTTCTTCGTGGTCTCTGTGCCTTCATACACTAGGAACTTTAGCGCCTGCGCGGTAGCGTTCGGAAACTTCTAGAGCTTGTTCGCTTGGCGGGAACCCCTCCCCCACGCCGGTACTGCGCATGCTCCTCCCGCCGAGCAACGGTCTCTCCTCAGTTCTTTCTCGTCCGCCGTCGCGTACGGAAGGTTCTTTAGTTTGTTCCTCTCACTTTTGTGCTTGGCTTGCTGTTTTCACGGTTTTACGGATTTTGGACTGTCTCTGACCTCTCTTTCGGACTCCCCCTTCGGCTTTGGTCTTTTCGGATTTTCGCAGTTTGGCGTTCTTCGTCTTATGTCCGCGCTCTTCAAGAAGTGCGTGTCCTGCGGGCGCAAGGTTGCCCTCAACGACAGCCACAAGGAGTGTCTCTTCTGTTTGGGTGAGTCCCACAACATCCGGACTTGCCCAATTTGCCGGGATTTTACTCCCCAAACTCTCCGCAACCGGTCCGCGAGACTTAAGTCTTATTGTTGGGAACAGTCTCTGCGGGCGATAGACGAGACCTCCACTTCCAAGATGGCCGACAAGAAGACGACCACGCCATCGACGGTATCGGCGGCTGCCGTTCCGTCCACCTCGTCGGTATCGGGCTCGGTACCGGCGAAACGCCGATCTCGGCGTTACCGAGGATCCCGAAGCTGTCGGCGGCTGCCAAGTCAGCGAAAGGATCCTCGACGGCGAGGAAGGCTGAGGCTCCCCTGACGGAGACGCCTGCTACAAAGCGCCCTGCTCCGGACGGAGGCAAGGGCAAGGAGAAGGAGAAGAAGAAGAAGAAGAAGGAGAAGAAGCGCTCCCCGGCTGGGGACGTTCAACCTCCTACTCCTCCTCCTACTCAGCAGCCTTCCAAAGGGCGAGGCGAGTCCGTCGATCTCTCGGATGATGAGATCGAGGACGTTCCCCAACAGCGCCCGGACTCGCCTGTGGCAGACCCTCCAACCCTGGTGGAGGAGCGCCACCGCCCTCCTAGCCGTCGCAGGTCGGCCGACCTGCAGCAGAGAGAGCCCTCTGCTTCTCCGGAGCGGCGTTCGACCTCCTTCCGGTCCCGGTCCCACTCTTCCGAGCGTCCGGTGGCCTCGCCGCCTCCTAGGGAGACAAGAGAGGAACAACCTCGCTCGTCTGCCTCCAGATACACCTCGGCGTCCTACGTGGCCAGGTACGCGAGGGAATCTGAATGGAGAGAGCGCCCGGCCTCTTATCGGTCACATTCGCCATCGTACCGGGATCGGTACCATCGTGGCCCGAGTCGCTGGGAGACCTTCCGGAGGTCCCGGTCACCTCGTCGACAGCGCGAATCGCGCTCGCCTAGAGGGGACGAGGCTCGGTACCGTCGACGCCGAAGCCGATCTCCGTCGGACCGCCGCTCCTTCAGCCGCTCTCCCTCTCCTCGATATCATAGGGCGAGGGAGCCTTCACCTCGGTATCGGGCGATATCGCCACCTCCTAGGGTCACGGCAACGGCGACGCGCCCTACGGAGTCGGTGGTGACTGAGCGGGCTACGACGACGTCAGCCTGCCAGACTACCCCTGTCACTACTAAGAAGGTGAAGTCAGTAGTCAGCCAGCCCAAGCGGGACGCTGCTACTACCACCGCCCCGGCTGCAGAGAAGCCTAGGAAGGCAACACCTGTGGCGACTGCGAAGGAGCCGGAAAGCGAGCGGCGAGAGGACTCACCGACCTCAGAGTCGTACGACTCGAGTGCGGAATCAGAGGTGTCTGAGGCGGCCTCCCAGGAGTCTCCTCCGCTGGGATTCGGGGACCCGATCCCAGATTCTGCTCCAGAGGACGTCCACCAGTTCTCTGCGATGCTGCTCCGCATGGCTACTACCCTCGGCCTTAAGATCGCCGATGCGGAGCCGGAGGACGACGATCCAGCCTTCTCCGTCTTCGAGGAGAAGCGACCTGCCACGGCCCCGTTGCCTCTCCTGCCCCGGGTATCCAGACTGGTGAAGGCCGCCTGGGATAGGCCGGCCTCGGCTCAGCCGATACCACAGCGGTTGGAACACCTCTACAGGGTGCAGAAGGATAACGCCGGTTATCTCTTTAATCACCCTGCACCGAACTCTGTGGTGGTCGAGTCGGCACAGACGAAAGGCTCCGGCAGGCAACACACCACCCCGCCGGACAAAGAGGGCAGGAAGTTGGACGCCTATGCAAGAAGGTTCTATTCCGCCGCCTCCTTGCAGATCAGGCTGTCCAACACTCAGGCTTGCCTCGCGGCATACCTGAAAAAGGTGCTCGATCGCCTGCAACCGGCGATGGAGGCGGTACCGGAGGACATCCGCCAAGCCTCCTCCGTGATCTTCAACGAGGCCATCTCCATCGCTCGGCAGCAGATGGCCTCCTCCAGGCACGCAGTGGAGATTGCCTCCCGGATCATGGCGGGATCCATCGGCCTGCGCCGCCATGCTTGGCTGCGGCCGGCCGACATCCAGGAGGACACCAGAAGGAGGATTGAAGATCTCCCCTTCGACGGTGAGGGCCTATTCAATTCGTCCACAGACGAAGCTTTGGACAATCTCGTTAAGGCGAGGCTGACCGCCAAGAAGATCGGGCTACAGCCGGCCACGCAAGCCCGCAGGACCTCCACCTTCCGCCCATCCTGGCGACGATCTTCCACCTCGTCGTTCCAGCGTTCGGCCCAGTCTGGACAGTCGAGACCGTCCTCCGGCTCATCGGCCAGACGCACGATTAGGCGACGCCCGGCTTCGTCCAAGAAGTCCTCCTCCGAGACAAAGTCTCGGTTTTGACGTGCCTGGCAGGACCTACCAATACCCACTCTTCAGCCTGCCATCAGCGCTCGGAGACCGACCGACTCTTGCTCGACATCTCGCGGAGTGGCAGTGTGTCACTACGGACTCTTGGGTGCTTTCCATCGTCCGTCTTGGCTACGCCATCGAGTTTCTCGATATTCCTCCTCGAGGCGTTTACTATTCCACGCCGTCGAGTCCGGCCCTCCTGGAAGAGATCCAATCCCTCCTCCAGAAAGGGGCGATCGAGCAGCTCCCGCAAGAGGCCAAGACCACCGGCTTCTTCTCCAGGTACTTCACGGTACCGAAAGCCGACGGTACCCTCCGGCCGATCCTAGACCTCAGAGGGGTGAACTACTACATCCGCCCCAAAAGGTTCAAGATGGTCACGATACCGTCGATCCTGCCCTTCCTATATTGAGGGAACTGGTTCGCCTCCATCGATCTCCGAGACGCATACTTCCATATCGCCATTCGCCCGCAGCACAGACGGTACCTCCGCTTCGCAGTCGACGATACCTGTTACCAGTACAAGGTGCTGCCGTTCGGACTCTCGACTGCCCCAAGGGTCTTCACCAAGTGCATGGCCCCGGTGGTATCCTTCCTGCGGACGAAGGGTGCTTCTGTTTTCCCTTACCTCGACGATTGGCTGTTGGTGGCGTCCTGCAAACAGAGACTTTACCACGACGTCCACATGACGTTGTCACTCCTGACCCGCCTTGGTCTACGGGTGAATCCGAAGAAGTCCCACCTCGAGCCGGCGAGGATCTTGGACTTCATCGGGGCGACGCTTGACTCGACCTCCGCCAGGGCGTACCTACCAGAGTCTCGAGCCCAAACCCTGATCCGGGCCGCCGCTCACGCGCGTACGGCCCCGACGTTATCTGCGAGAAGCGTCCAGCAGCTCTTGGGCTACATGGCTGCGACGACCGCTGTGACATATCTCGCCAGGCTGAGGGCGAGACCTCTTCAACACTGGTTCGTCCGCATATTCGACCCCCTGCGAGACGAACAGACACTCCGACTGCAGCTGCCGGGAGACGTCCGCTCATCCCTCCGATGGTGGCAGTCGCGACGCAATCTCATGTCAGGGATGCCTTTCCAACAGCCGACACCGAAGGTGACGGTAACGACCGACGCCTCCCTGTATGGATGGGGTGCCCACTGCGGCGATCTCAGAGTCCGCGACAGATGGACCGACGACGAGACCGCTCTCCATATCAACGCGCTGGAGCTGCTCGCCGTCTTGAAAGCGCTACGGGCGTTCCGCCACGTCGTAGCGGGGCGGACGGTCCTGGTTCTGACGGACAATACCACCGCCGTCTGTTACATCAACAGACAAGGAGGGACTCACTCCACAACCCTGCTCAACATTGCACTCGACTTGTGGGAATGGTGCATTCGCCTGCATACGCATCCCGTGGCAGTTCACCTGGCCGGGCAGGAGAACACCACGGCAGACGCCCTCAGCAGGGACACCTCATCCCATCACGAATGGTCTCTCTCCGGAGAGGCGTTCAGACTGATTCGGGACCGCTGGGGCGAACCATCGATCGACCTCTTCGCGACCAGGGAAAACGCGAAGTGTCGCCGATTCTGTTCCAGAGCGGGCCACGATCGTGCCTCCATCGGGGACGCTTTCCAGTTTCCGTGGACCGGGGAACTCCTCTACGCGTTCCCGCCGTTCCCGCTGCTCGGCCGGACGATATCGAAGATCCTCGCCGACCGAGCCGACGCGATCCTGGTAGCCCCGTACTGGCCGAGGCAACATTGGTTCGCACCCCTGCTACAAGCCGCACGAGACGACCTGCTCCGGTTGCCACCGACACCGGACCTGCTCTCCCACTCCGGCGGCCGAGTCCTCCATCCGGACCTGCCACGCCTGGCCCTCCATGCCTGGAGGATATCGCACTAGACGATCCCGTGCTCGGTACCGTCCTCGTCGCGGCCAGGAAGGAATCCACCCGTCGCAACTATCAATACAAGTGGCGACGCTTCCTGACCTTCGCTAACGAGAGGAGTGAGCCGGTATCGCCCGCGGGGCTCTCTACCGTCCTGCATTTCCTCCTGCACCTCCGGCAACAGGGGCTGGCGTTTCCATCCCTGAAGGTGTATCTTTCCGCGATCGTGGCATACCAACCGCCACGATCGGCTGCCTCGGCCTTCTTCAGGAACGATACCGTTAAGCGGTTCCTGAAAGGACTTCATCATCTCTACCCGCCGGTATCGCCGCCGCTACCGCCGTGGTCCCTCTCGCTGGTGCTCTCGCAGCTGACAAAGCCGCCCTTCGAGCCGATGGCGACCTCGGATGATAGGCTTCTCACCATGAAAACTGCCTTCTTGGTAGCGGTGACCTCAGCGAGGCGAGCGGGTGAGATCACAGCTCTTCGATCCGATGAGCCCTTCACGGTCTTCCACAGAGACAAGGTGGTCCTGAGACCTGACATCTCGTTCCTGCCTAAGGTGGTGTCCAGTTTCCATCTCAACCAGGACATCATCCTGCCTGCCTTCTTCCCGAACCCGACGACACCGTTGGAGCGGTCTCTCCACTCCCTGGACGTGCGTCGGGCCGTGGCCTTCTACATGGACAGGACTGCTTCCTTCCGACAGACGCCGCATCTCTTCGTTTGCTATGGGCGACGTCGGAAGGGCCTCAAAGTGTCCACCCAGCGCTTCTCGAAATGGGTGGTGAGGACTATACAACTGGCGTATGAGCTCGCGAGGAAGCCTCCGCCAGTCCTGCTTCGAGCCCACTCCACCAGAGCGGTGGCTACTTCTGCGGCCCTCCTGCGAGGAGTTGACCTGCATGAACTCTGCCGTGTGGCGACCTGGTCCCAACCATCGACCTTCGTGCGCCACTACAGGCTCGACTGCCGGTCGCGCAGAGATGCCCGGTTTGGACGTGAGGTGTTGGCTTCCGTGCTGTAGGACCTGACCCGCGGTCCGACCGGTAAGCTACACAGTCTCCTAGTGTATGAAGGCACAGAGACCACGAAGAAGAAGAACAGGTTGCTTACCTGTAACTGTGGTTCTTCGAGTGGTCATCTGTGCCATCATACACACCCGCCCTTCCTCCCCTCTTTCTCAGGTCCCTGTAGGTTCTACGGCGGACGACAGAACTGAGGAGAGACCGTTGCTCGGCGGGAGGAGCATGCGCAGTACCGGCGTGGGGGAGGGGTTCCCGCCAAGCGAACAAGCTCTAGAAGTTTCCGAACGCTACCGCGCAGGCGCTAAAGCTCCTAGTGTATGATGGCACAGATGACCACTCGAAGAACCACAGTTACAGGTAAGCAACCTGTTCTTATACTGTGCCATTTCCTCAAAACTAATCCTCAAAATGCACCTGATCAACATTAAAATGAAACTAAAGTATCAACAACAACTGTTGAAAATATTTAATTAAAATTAGAAACAGCAATTTAAAAACCAATCAAATCTCAAATGGCTATCAGGGACAAAAAAGCCAACAGAAGGAAAGCAAAGAGGAAGACATTCTAATCTTCCTGAGAAGGAAGTTCTGAAGGCTAGGGGCAGCCTGTCTTGTCTCTGTTTTATTCACATATACAAGAATAAATAATTTCAGTGACTTTCTTCCCACTCTGTCAGTGTATGAAGGTTTCTGCTAGTGTGAATGCTTTTGGGTCTTTGTTGGGGGAGATTCATTTGCACAGAAGTACATGTGGCCTCTCATCATGTTTTTAGTCAGGAGGTGTGTTTACTGCTCAAAAACTAGTATTTTTGTGCAGGATACACAGTTTTTGGCATGCAAATACAGCTTTTTGCATAGGAAACACATTTTCTGTGCAGGAATTAGCATGACTTGTGCTCCTTGCCAAAATTTATGAGATATACCTAGTGATGCACAGAAGTATTGGGAGGTTCTGTGGGAAACTACCATGTGTTTTTCCCCAATTAGGTCCCAAATTGTGAAAAAATTTGCAACTGTTTTCCTTTTTTGTTTTTCCCCTCAATGGGATATTTTGAGCATCATGATGCCCTTTTTTCTCCAAGGATGGTAATGAGTATTTTCGTGATTCGTATCCTAGATTTTGTAGGATATAGTTATGGAGAATGGGAAAGAAAATACTGTAGCCATATTCATAGATTGTCTGCTGGAGCACCAAACACCACACTCTGAAGATGCCAGCCACAGATGCAGGCAAAACATCAGGAGAAAATACTAATAGAACACAGCCTCAAAGCCCAGAAAACCCACAGCAACTTAAACACCATAAATGTCTCCGAGCCTTAAATGGCATAATGCAGGCACTTTGTGAAGGTGTTAATTTTCCCCCTTCCCAGTTACTGACCTTGGAAAGAATTAAAGAAAAATCTGGATTATTTTCTGTAAAGTGGAGCTGCTTGCAGGGAGCAGTACTGACAATAGACCGACAGGCAATTGTACTCATGTGTTATATCACCCAACCAGCAACTCTGAGAGAGATTTGTTTGAATGCTATGGAATTGTCTCTGCCTCTTTGACATGCCTATTTGTTCTAATCCAATTTCATGCTGCATGGAAGCGTACACAGATTCCTTGGAGCCTCAGAGTTTGAGAACACCACACTGTGATTTTATATGAAGCCACCATGTCATACATGGGAAACTATGCCCTATGAGGAGTGGCTTAGGAAGCTACATACGTTTGGCCAGAAGAAGAGAAGGTTAAGAGGTGATGTGATAACCATATTTAAAGGATGTCATATGGAAGAAGGAGCAAGCCTGTTTTCTGCTGCTCCAGAGACTAGGACATGGAGCAATTACTTCACATAGTAAGAAAAGAGATTTCATCCAAACATTAGGAAGAACTTCCTGACAATAAGAGCTGTTTGACGAAGGAATACACTACCTCAGAGTCTGGTGGAATCTTCTTTGTTGGAGGTATTTTAAGTAAAGGCTGGATGGCCATCTGTTGGGAAAGCTTTGATGGTGTATTCCTGCATGGCAGAATGGGATTGGACTGGATGGCCCTTGGGGTCTTTTCCAACTCTTATGATTCTGTGACTAATCAGAAGACTTTTTTATTGGACTAGCTTCTGAGAGGAGATATGGAAACAGCATTCTGGTAAAGCCGTCCATTAACGATCCATTTGCCTGCTCCCTCACTTAATGCTTCACCATTTGCATTGATACCAGCAAGATAAGATACTAGTCCAAAGAGATGGTCTCTAGCATTTTCAACATACTGGATTCCCTATTATACATGACACGGGGATGCAACTGCAAGTGCTGTTTTTTTTTCCTCCATTGCCATATGACTTTACCACACTTTTCTCTAGTTTATGAATCTCTCCGTGGCTCTCTGTTGGCTATTTTCATGGTTATCTTTGCTTCATTGACAGTCCAAATGGAGTTGCTTCTTAGGTTCTCTTAAGACCCTTGACCCAGGACAGCAAGTCTTAAAAACAAAGTTAATGTTTGAAACTGCATAAGAAACAGGGAAGAAGCAAAACTGTCTTAATTTGTTTTTTTGTTTTTTCCCCCAGGAAGCGGGCAGTTCATAAACTTCTAAGTGATGACTTATAAAAATTCTCTAGAATTTTGTCATGTTGCAGTGTGGCTAAATGAAGTCCCACGCATCCATCTTTCAAGTGATGATTTTTCGGTCCTCGGTGAAGGAAGAGATGTTCAGTAAATGAACTGGTGCAGAAGGTTCATGCTGTGTCCTCGATTCTGATGATTTAGAATAGTAGGAGATTGCTGAAAGGCAATGACCCAAAAGGGCACAAAGAATGGGAAATCACCTGGGCAAAGTCCAGCCGAAAACATCTCTTGTTCAGCCTTCATCAAAGTCAGTGGCGTTTGCGTAAGGGCACAGCTGTGCCCCTTCTATTTCACTTAATCTGAGTGCAGTTTGTGCACTCAGGGGTTGATGGGATCTTGCTGGTTGCTTTGGAACATTTTTAATACTTAAGCATGAAGGAAGACCTGAGCTAAGCTGCTGTGAGGCCTCCAGACAGTGATTGTTTCACATACTGTAGCGGAAGACTACTTGTATTTCCATGTCGATGGCATTCACATAACTCAGTGAACACATCCCTATCCAGCATCTTGGAAACCAGTGCTTATTTCAGATAATTTATGTGGTAATTGAAAGGATAACAATTTGATCATAGAACTTGACCTTGATATTCCACCAGTAGAAGTGTCTGTTCCTACCGTCCTCTCCCTTTAGTGTGTGTATGGGTGTGTACTGGGGAGAGTGCTAGTGGAGTGCATAGATTAATGCCGAGCATGTGTTTTATGTGCTTGAAAGGACAAATTTTATCCCTGGCATCTCAATAGTAAAGGACTTTCCTGGGAAGCAGGTTTACTCAAGGCCCTGGAGAATTTCTGCCATTTAAAGTGGATAATCCTGGGTTTGATGTAACTTTGCATGCTTGGAAGCACAGCAGACACCACCTGCCTGAGGTCTTAGCACTAAGATTTATGTGTTTGTTCATATTGTGTTTTTGCAGGTTTCTTTTCCCCAAGTTCCTGGACCAGTGTTCCCAAGGTAAATGTGCTTCAAAACTCTCCTACTGGGAATAAAAATGTAAGCCTTTAAGGAACCCTGGTGGGGACTGCTGCCTTGAAAGAGGTTGATAGCCAGTCATACAGCAAGGTTGAAAAAGTGTGACAGGTCTGTGCACTGTGGGAAGTAAGTAGTACTTGATTTGTGGTGCGTGGCTGCAGGTCCGAGCAAAAACCAAGAAACACAAGAAACAGGCAAGGTAATTCATAAAACTCTGAGGCTAAAGCCTTCCAAAAATCCAATTTCTTGATCCATTTCCTGTTTGTTGTTTCACTTGGATGCTCAAAACATAAAAGAAGTGGGAGGACTCAGCATCCTCAAGAGGAACAGGGTGCTGATTTTTGCTTTCTTCCTACTGAATGAAAGCAGTGAGTTAGTTAAAGTGCACCCAACAGTTAAATTTTAAAATCAAAGATTCAATCTGATGTAGTAGGTATATGTGCCGAAAGTGTACACTTGCTTCATATTCATATTTTAGAACTTAAAATGGGTTCTGATGACCCTGTGTTCACAAAACACCTGTTAAAAGTAACAGCTTACCCATAAAAGTCCCAAATGAGAGCAGTGATCTGGAGAAAAAAAAACTCTGTCCTCCAAAGCCGTCTTGGAGCAAAGCAAGGAAGCTTTGAATCTGTCTTTTATGTTGAGCAGTCACCATTGGATGCCTGAGTATAGCTAGATTTTTCTTCAAGGGCAGTGGGAATTTCCGCAACCACAAAACATCAGGTGGCAGAAGGGACTTGTAGGTCACCTCCCAGCCATCTTTATGCCTCTCTTGGAAGGGACTGCTTTACAGCTGAGGTGTCTTCAGGAGGAGGCAGGTTTAGTGGTGAATGCTATCCTTTAAATTGTTGGCCAACTTTCTTTTTGCAGGTCTAGTCAGCAACATCGTCTTCACAAGCCATACCTCCGAGCAGAGGAACCCGCTTCTTGTTCAACTGCAGAACCTCATCCGAGCCGCAAACCCTGCTGTTTCATTTATCCTAGCTGAAAGTGGGGTTGTGACAAGGTAAAAATGATTTTCCCTGTATACTGTGATCTCACTGCCTTCAAGGAGAGGACTCAAAAGAGTCCCATTTTTTTAATCGGGGAATTTTAAAAAGTGAGAAATTTCTTGTACTGTCTCTTGGGTGCCACTTTGCAGCTCTGATCTTTTTCATATTGTCAGTTCCTTTTCTACGATCAGGTATTCTGAAACAGTGATTCCCCAAGTGAATTTTTCCATCAGTCTGATCAAGTGGCTGGACGCTGCTATCTATCTCTCTTTGCAGAGTTATAGGAAAATACTTCTAAAAACATTTTGAGTCTTGAAAGAATGTTCACAGCTCCTAGCCCTTGTCATGCATTATACATGTCCAGAATTCAGGAAATTTAGAAGCCAAAAACAACAGGTCGTGGAATTGGGAATGAGTAAACTGAAAAACTTTTGTTTGGATTGATTTCCCATTTCTCTGATTACAAGTTCATTTTGACCTATGTTCACATCTGCATGAGAAGATGACAAAAATTTGTCCAAAAAGTAGAAATTGTAAAGATTTTTGTGTACAATTTTTCTAAGAGATGAATTTTGTATACCCTTTCCCCAGAGTCCACAGCCTTTGCAAGTGTTCTTTCCCTCTTGCTTTTATGTGCGCTTCCCAAACATATGGGGTTTTTTAATTAAATTTTTTATGTTGCAAACTAGACTGCAAAATTCTGAAAAAAAATATAGATAGAAGTTTGCAGGTACGTTTTGTTTTGTTTTCAGACTTGGTGGGTCCAAATTGGTTTGGTCTGTAGAAAAATTTGGACCGGACCAATTTCTCGTACAACTCTTATCTGCAAAGAATATTAAAATGACAAGCCCAAAAGTACCCGGTCTGCATAAATTGTAATGGAAAATAGGGAGCAGGCCTAAATGTAATGTTGCATCCCCACATGAGGATGCATCCTTTCATGGTTGCAGATGCTTGAGGAAATATGAAAATAAAGACTGGTGTTTTCTTGTTTTCTGTAAGTAAAATGTTGATCCTTCTCCTTCTAGGAATGAAGATATTGAACTTATTCTTTCTGAAAATAGCTTTTCGAACCCACAGATGCTGACAACTCGCTACTTGACATTTCCTGGCTGGCATGTATCTCCTTTTGGCAAAATTTTCAAGGACAACATACTTTAATAAAACATTATAAAGTAGCATTAGATTTATGTACTCATCCATCTAATCTCTGCAGCTAAATCACTTTGTTAATAAAATGCGGAGATTGGATGTTTTGAGGAAATCATTCGATCCTTTATTGTATTAAAACTTTTAAAAATCCTTCTTCCTTATGGATACCAAGGCAGTGAATAAATAGAAGAGAAGCAATAAAATAGTTAGACAATTGCATTCATGTAATTATATAAAGTTTTTGTTTAATGCCACTGAAAAGGTTTGTGGTTCTTGAAGTTCAGGACAGACAAAAAATGAAATATTTTTATTTCAGGTTTTTGCTGCCCCAGACTTTTTTTTCAACCACCTCCCCAGCTGTTCTTGAAACATAAGGGCAATGATAGCTGTGACAGTGTCTGGCTATTTTTTGGAGGTTTTTTAAACAGAAGCTGTATGGTCACCTTGTCAGGAGTGCCAGAAAGGGGTTGGATGGGACGGCCCTTCTGGTCTCTTCCAATTTTGTGATTCTGTTCCATGATCTATTCTGATCACCTTCACACTGTGGGTGGGACTACCTGAGTCAGGAGAAGTGATGAGTAACTGAGTATGGATTTTTAAATATATTTTTTTTCTTCCTTTTCAGGTATGATGGCAAATTTCAGGCAGGTTTAGTCTTTCCTCCAATGGTTCAGATCTGTGTGTGGTTTAACCGTCCTTTGGAGAAAACGCGATTTGTGGCCAAATGTAAAGGTAAATAGCAATTTCAGTAACATCAATGGCATTCTATTTCTGAAAATCCTAGTGAAGCACTTTTATGAATGGCATACCACTTCATCTCGAGTTCTCTCTCATATGCCTAAATAGTCTTCAGAAACTTTCATCTGCCTGTAGTTCTTCTCAGAGAAGTTCCCAAGCTCAGAACAAATTCTGTACATCAAGGGAAGAGGTCCTGTTTCTTAAAACTTAGTTGTGTGTCCTTTTGGCAGCATGAGCTAAGCTATCCAATTGAGGAATGACTGCAGACTTCAACATCTTAAGAACCTTGGCATTCGTTTGTAGAGAGAGCAATTTCTAGTACTCACAGATGTGACAAAAAAACTTGAAAACGTGCAGACAAGACCTAGTGAAATGTCTCATGGGGCAGGAGTGGGATAAGTAGAATTGCCATCACATCTTTTAGATACCACTCTTTTTGAGATTTCTGCCTGTGGGCAAGAAGGCAGTGGAGAGGATCTGTTGAATTTTATGAACAGGGAGTGTGAGCTGAACCTGTACGGATGGAATCTATAGCTTTGTAGAGCTCCGAACCCTTACCTTGAACACTGGGTCCTTTCAGAAACATTGCCTGAATAGGTCTGAATTTACCCCCATCACCCTCAGGGCTAGGAGCAGTTCAAACCAAAGCGGAGTTTCTTGGAAACTTCTGCATCAAATGCCAGATTTTGGCGTGAGAGGAAGAAGCAGAGTTTCCAGTGTCTGTTTCATTTTTTGGTGTCCCAGTGACCTTCTCCTCTGGGATGGGTGAGTGGTAGCAGGAGCAGAGAGCTTGTGGCAAGCAGTAATTTTTGAGATCTTGCACCTGAAGGCTTTACATGACAGCAGTGTCAGTCCAACATTATCTCAGTCTGCAGTATTGCAGGAAATGTAGAATTCCTCCTTTCCCAAACCCAGCTACTGAACATGCATCAGTTTAGTAGTGGCAATAGAATCTTGAGGTGTTTCTGCATATATATATGCTGTTCTCGTTCTAATTTTGAATTATTTTCTAACTATTGTCCTGTTTTATAACAGAGCAGCACAACTGTGGTTGGTTCAGGGGCCACATTTCTGTCACTGGGACTATTCAGGGGCTGATTGTCTGCCAGAAATGCCCCAAATGGGGAAAAAAAGGAATCTGCTTCCTTCCAATGTCCATTTCCAGCACTGAAAAGCTGGCTTTGGGGATGTTTTGGGCAAATAATGGACAGCTGGGGGAATCTGGAGGGGTCAAGGGTTACAAAAGGAGATCTGGGGCCACAGGAGGGCCCAGGGCTGCCCTTTGTCAAACCCTCATGTGCTAAGGGACGTATTACATTGCTGTGATCCTTGTAACAATCCTCTGAAACAGCTCAGCAATAATCCAAGTTTACCCATGGGGTTGCTGAGGTGTTAAGAGAGCAGTTTGTCCAAGACCACCTATGGTTTGATAGCATGCAATAGATTTGAGATGGGGACTTCCTGACACTCACCTC